>JAPDSC010148610.1:264-21664 GCA_026290005.1 Latrodectus geometricus
TCATTTGTGATAATTACTTAAAAACATTTTTTTTTTGCTTAAACTTGAAGGAAAATACATTATGTTATTATTAATTTCTCATGACATTAGTAACTTAAAATCATTTAATTTACAATAAATAATATCTACAGAAATAAAAATATAAGTTAACTTACTACTGATTTTTAAAACTAACACCAAAATACAATTTAAAGTAGACAATTGCGGTTATGGTTAAATTCGCCATAAACTTAAACAACCAAAAAAAGAATTAAAACATTATGGATTAACCTATTGTATTGAAATCTCTAAAAATATAGACAAGTTTGAAGTTTCGCATAGTAATTTTAACAATTATTAAATTTATAGAAGAATTTTTAAAAAATTTGAAATTTAAACTGAATTGTATTTTTAAACTTAAAAAGAACAAGCTTTTTGCTCTAATGAATTCAAATATATAACCCATCCATTCATTATTTAAAATAATGTATTTTTGTGTAGTATATAAATTATACACACTGAGAAAAGATTTTTAGAAATATTTAGTTGAATAAATAAATAATTCAGTAAATTGTTTAGATCTACAGCCTATTAAATTAATTAAAAATGAATTAATTTTAAGTAACATTATTCATTACATAAGTGCTTATTAACCTTTAAGTACTTAACATTAAACATAGTGTAAATAAATTTCATAATTACCTTCAGATTATTGAAAGAGGTTCTCAGAAGTTAAATAGGATTATTATTTTCATCAATTATGTGTTTAATGATACAAGTATTAGAAAATGCAAAACAAGTATTACAAGTCTACAAAGTATATTGAGAACTCTTTTATTTTAGTTCTTCTGTTTAAATAGTACTAAATATTCATATTTATCTTTCAATCAATATATCTTAAATTAGGGTAATTTAAATAATAATTATATTTTTGCTCTTTGTTGCGAAGTATTTTGGATACATAAGTATTGATATATTTCGTATCAAAAGAAATATAATTAAAATTGAGGGCTTAAATATAAATAAAAACAACTAAATACATGTCTATTCATCTATGAAGCCTTTTAATATGTTCTATTCATTAAAAAAATAAAATAAAGTTAATTAATATAATTTTTTTTTCAAAATTTATTAATTTTGTATTATAAATATTTTTAACGAAATACGTACGGCATAATTAAGATACGTCATACTGTATGCAATGAAATTTTGTGAGATGTCTTTCACAGAGAATTAATAACTCGTTGCCTTTTCTATTCATTGATGTTAATTGAAGAGTAACATATGCTATTAAGACATAATTACATATTCACTAAAAGTAAATGAATATTTATGAGATATTTTTTTCTACGTATAATTCGATTCACTTAATTTGAGAATAATTAGTTTAAACATAACTTACTATTTTTAAATTTATAACGACTGATAAAAGAAATTAATTTATTAGAGTTACATAAAATCTAAAAAAAAAATTAAATTACAAAGCCTGATATAGAAAGGAAAGTAGTGTTTTAATGCCGATTTTGTAAGAAACTATTCAGAAATTCATAAACAAGTATTGCAAAGAAACTATTTAGAGTTAGAATTGCAAATTTATTTTTATAATTCCATTTGAACAAGCTGAGAGCTGGCTTTTATATGCTCAATATCAAACAGTTCAAAAGTTTACAAATACTGCTAACTTATATCATTATTTTGATTTATAAAAAATGTGTGTAATGACATTTCAAGAAAATTGTTTATTTATTTATTAAAATATGTACAAGATATGTAAAAGTTTGCTAGGGATATGTTTAAGGATTTATGTGAATGGAAAGTTCATGAAAGATTTATTTAAATTTAAATAGTGCTTTCCTTTTCTTACCACAGTAGAATACTTATGGCTGATTAGTTACGAATGATTCTTTTTTCAATGAACAGAGGAAATTATTTTTGTGGTTATAATTGATTTTCAAAGTTAAAAATGTCTGAACTCATATAACGTTCATACGAAAATTACGGTAAAATAAAACGAACATTTGTTTTAAAAAAATCTGTTTTTCTTCTAAAACTATGAGTTCTTCAAATATTATGACTCTATTTTAGAGTTTGTAGAGCGTGCTTAGTTGGTCATAGAAAATTCTAAACGTGGAAAGTTCTAAATATATCTCTAAAGTTCTATTGAAAAAAATCTAGAGAATAAAATTTCTAACTCAATTTCTATAGGTCTAGAAAAAATATCGTAATTAAAAAATTCTAATTCTATTCGGATTTTCTGAGAAAACTGGAACAGTTATATATTTTAATTCTACTTTGGAGTATTAGTAAAATATTTTAAATATGAAAAATTCTAACACTATTTTATAGTTTAAAGAAATTGTTCAATTGTAAAAAATTGTAAATCTTAAAATATTCTAACTCTAATCTAAAGTTCTTAAAAAAAATTCTGAATATATTATAGCGATCTGGAGAAAGACTTTAGTTCTTAAAACTGATAACTTTATTTTAAATTTCAAGAGAGAAAAATTCTAGATTTTAAAAATTCTGAATCCATTCTAAAGGCTTTTCAAAAACTCAGTGAAAATTAAGGTCTATTAATCGGCAATGAAAGACAGTTAAATTCAAATGAATATTATTTCTCTTCTTTAATTATTTATTGCTTTGATTTAAAACATAAGTTGTAGATAGCTTTGCTTGGCACGCTGTATATATACTCACTGCACGTATTCATAAGCTGCAAAATATTAACTTCTTTATTATTTAATTTATTGTGATATAATTGTAACTGTAATCAAAAAATCAATAATAATCATTTATGGATCGGAATTTTAACATAAAAAAACAAAAAACGTTAGTAATTTTATGCATTTTATCTTACTGAAAATCCTTAATTTATAAGATACTTATTCGCAATCTATCAGACATTTATCATAATGTTAGTTTTGCAAGGCATTAGCGATGTTAATAAGAGCCTAAAAATAGTGTCGTTCATTTCAAACTTTTCTTTCTTTAAATAAAATAAAATAATTAAAAAATAAAGATAAATCAATTATTTTCACATTAAATGTACGAATTAAATATTTTACTTGAATCTTACATTTTTTTCATCCACCTTTTATTTCTATAATTATCATATTTATCGTCACCATTTTAAGTATTTACATAAATTTTATTTATATTTATTTATTTCAATTGGATTATTAATTATAAAATAAATTACATAATTAATAATTCAATTATATCTAGGTATAGAAGAAATCATAAAATTCATAATCATAGAAAAATCATATTTCAAAATAAATAAAGAACATTATTATAAATTCAACTTAATATTAAATATCTGCGAACATTCCTTGCAAAAGCAATATAAAACGTAATAAATGAAAAATATAGATAAATCTTTTTATATTAACAAAATGTTTAGTCAAGTAAACTTTTTGCACAAATTTTAAATAAACGTTTTGCAAATGTATTTAATATACATTTTTTTTATTAAAAATCACAAAATATAAAAAATATAAGCATAAAAATATATTTGGCAACATTAAAGTTTAATAAAAATATTTATATTTGAGGAATCCAAATTAAAATTTTTTACTACGAACCCAATAAACATTAATTTTATTTAGTTTTATTTCCTATTACTATTACATTTTTCCTTTCAAAATATAGCTGAATTACTTTAATGCTTTTCAAACAAATTTGTGGCATCACAGGGACAAACACTTGTGACGTCACGATGACACAAAAGAATGATACAGAATTAATACTTACATTCAATGTCTTAACTCAGAGAAATATTTATAACACATTTCATCTGCATTCACTTATAAATGTAACCTCTTTTATAAAGTCGTTTCCTGAAATCAAAACTAGAATTTTTTTCTGCATGGAAGCTATAATATCTTTAGTGTATCTGCATTCCATATTTTGAGATAAATTTGATAGCAAAAATTACAGTTTAACGTAAAATTAACTTTTATAGGAAAAACAGTTGCTTTATAAGAAAAAGAAGTATGATATCAAAAAATTATTCTTTTTAATTCTATAATTTTTAAACATTAATTCCAACTTTGTTATTGGTTTTATTTAACATAAAAACTCCCTTTTAAGTAGAGGATGTAATCTTACTGTTTTATAATTAAAATACTCTTTTTGGCATAAAACACAAAATTATTGAAACAGATATTTACCTCTTCACTAGGCTTAAAATTTTAATATACACTTAAAATGAATTACTTTTTTATTATTGAACAACAATTTTCAATAATATAAAAAAACAAACCACTTTATAGGTTTTTTTTTTTTTTTTTTTTTTTTTGTGCTGTACAGACATTTAATTTATCCTTCAAATAACATGTATTTAAAAATAACACTGTTAACTCAACATGCATAATAAATAGACTTTATAACAATAAAAATTATTTCAAACGCTTTAGAAGCGCAAAATTATTGGAATATAAAAAATGAAAGAGGAAAAATATATTTTAATTTAAGTACAAAAAATGTATCTTAATCTCTAAGTTTTTATGAAATGTTTTTAAAATGTGATTATCTTGCGTAGACATATTTAAATTATTTTAAAATGTTAAATTTGCATAATAAAAACTTAATATAATAGCATTTTAAATATATCTACAATCTTTTTTTTATGTTTCATAACACGTCAATAAGGTTTTCCTCAAATGGAAAAACTATTTATTATTAAGAAGTACTTTTATTTTTAATACCTTTTTCAAATTAAATTGGTTTTAATACCCTGAATCCTTGAATCTTTATTCTTTATTTTATTTAATATAAGTCAATATTTTTTAGCTATTTAGAGAGATTAAATTTTGCCTTTAATATTTTGAGCAGAACCTTCATTAACAGGCATTCAACTAGCACTTTTAAATAAATGTTTTTTTAGACTGTCATCTGAAGTTTAATATTTTTTAATAAAAATTTAATTAAATACCTTCATTCATTAATTTTGAATTAATAATCCTTCTTCTCAAATTTTTTTTTAAATTGTTCTTATAAGCCCACAAAATTTTTTAGATTTACTTGTTCTAAAAAACAAAGTTCTTTATTTTATTTTAATTTTATTTACAATAATATTATTTATTAAAATCCAGTTTTTCTAAATATTACTACTATTTTAAAGATTTCTATTTATTTTTAATGATATATTTTCTGGATAATATTACATAAAAATCTATTAGTTAAGTTTAAATTTGATCATGAAACATGTAGGAAATCTGAAATAAACGCATTGTTTATTTCTGAAATAAAGTCTGTTGTTTTTTATAAATTGTGTTGTAGTTAGAATATTTATATAACTATTATTTGTTTTCTAGTTAAATAAACCAATTTAACTTTTCTTGTATTAACATTAATTTCTTGTAAATTGGAAAATCTTTTTTTATTTTAATTCTTAAAAGTTTAATTCACAAGAAAAAACTTTATTTATAGTGGTTATATATTTTTTTAACAAAAATGTAATTTCATATGATCTGAAAAATGGCGTACCATAAAATTGATTTGTCTTCTAAAATCTTATTGCAAAATACTTACAACTAAATCAATAAGAAATTTCCCTGAAAAAAATTTGGTGATAAATTGATTTTTAGTTTCGAGTTTATTAAAAATAAAAATTATCACGCATTATATACAACATTTTTTTTTAAATTAATTGAACTTTTTAATTAAATGGATTTAAAGTTATATTAAAATTATTTTTAAATATTTATTTACAGTATTAAATTTTTTTTAATATTAAAAAACGTTTGTCCTATTAGTTATAATAAAAGTCATCGTATATCTAACATATTAACATCGCACTATTAAGACCTAGAACTGATATTCAAAAAATCCTGTTTAATGATTAAATGATTTTATTATTTGCATTGAATATTATTAATTTTTATAAATATTTCCAATCGAAAATTGAATTCTCTTCTATTATTTTTATTAAAATTTTAAGTTTAGAAAATATTAAAAATAAATTTTTTACCCATACCATTTTTCAAAACGGTTAGATGTCAATTTTTTTTTTTTAACTTTTTGAAGGTTTTTCAAACTTTTTAAGGGAAATGTTTGTAATGCTCCATTTTTTAAGTGTTTCACATTTTTAAGCTATTATATTCGAACAACTTTTCTTAATAATATAAAATAGTAAAAAATAGAAATTATATTTTAAATCTTGAATCAAAACGTATATAAAATACCAAGATTTACTTTACATGAAAATTACTCAAAACTTATTAAACAAATAAAAGTATGAGTCAGTTACGACAAAATATAAGTGTTAATGATAAAAATATGTTTAAAAAATTTTCAAGTGACCAGCTTAGAAATATAGAAAATGTAAAAAATATTTATAGAACATTCAAAGAACAAGTAAAATATATTTTTTTTTAACTGGAAATCAAGCTTTTAACAAAATTTAATTCATAATTTGCTATTTTTAGAAATTCCTTGCTTTAAAATAAATTTATTCAGTGATATTTTCTCAGAATTAATGTGAAATGGAAAGAATTAACATTAAAGTCTTGAAAAATTAATTTTTAAGTGGAAAATAATTTTTTATGACTCATAAATAAGTTTCATACTCAAAAAGGTTTTTAGCTTATTATTTTATAAGGTAATATTTTAAAATGAATTCATTTATTTAATATATTAAGATGGAAATTTTTTTCCTTTTCTCATTTCAGTTTTTATTGAATTTTAATAAAAAAAGTCTTGAGATATGTTAAGCTTGTACCATATAATTTGTGGACTTAAACCATTTAATGCTTCATTTGTCTATATCAGTTAAAAAAAGATACTTTTTTAGAGTAGAATATGATTTAAAATATCAAATTATTTTACGTCATTAAAATTAAATTTCAAATAAATATCTCTTTTGAAAGGAATGCCATATTTTATCTTTGAAATACACTAATCGATTAACAAGAGATGGAATATTTGCATGTGTTGCCTGTAGTTCTGTCTTTGAAGGCATGACCATCATAATACAGAGAGAAGAAACCTCTGATATATTGTTAAACCATGACAAAATTTCTCTAACGAGCACTGCTTTTTCAAATAAAAGATTCGAAATTTGAACAACATAAATATTATTGATACTTAAATTGGTGCAGATAGTTTTCCTGTTTTTCATGAATGGCATGACGTCTTAATGATTTGCATGATGGTATGCAAAAATCTACTGACCATGCATGGTATTGAGTGCATTTAGGCTAGTCCGATGTATGATGGATAATCCATTTTTATCAAAACAAGAAATATATCAGCATAAATATGCATTTATACACAATGGGTAGCTTAAAAAGCATATGAGATTAAAAAAAAAAAACTAACCATAACTTCTAACCATAATGGAAAAAATTGTTTCCTTATAAATTGTAAGATTTTCAAGTTTTTTCATTATTAGAATTTTATTTTTTTTTAAACTTAAACATTCTGGATAATCTGCAAAGCGGTTAAACTATTCACGTATAATCAGGAATAAACTGTACTTTTCTCCCATAATTGAAACAGATATGCATATATGTTTCAATTATGGGTGAAAAGATCTTAAGAAACAGATCTTATTATTTGCAATTATTTGTTGAGATACGAATGAAAAAAAAAATTGCAGAGGAAATAATACACTTTTTTAAAAAATTTGCTTAGGCATGTAGAGCACAGATAAAATATGAGGTGTTCAAATTAAATGAGAATATTTCAATGCGAATTACTCAAAATTCGTCAATATTTACGAGTAACGTTATTTAATATATTTGCTGGAATTCATATTTCAAAAGTACTTTCTTCAAATCTGATGTCTAGACTATAAATGAAGTTAGTAATTTCTCCTTTGTCTATTCTTAAATGGGTTCCCTTCACATAAATGAATAACAGGAAAATAAACATTCACTGGTAATTCAAGTAGAATCTATTTTGTTTGAAGTGAATATCATTATCGTAATAAATATTATTCAGACTACAATTTTGCAAATCAAATGATGGCAACACAAAACAATCAAACGGAAATACAAAATATTTAAATTATTTATACGTTTATACTTAACAGAATTATATATTTCTGCTGCTTTTATTTATATATAAGACTATTTGAAATTTAACATGTATAATTCAATTCTGAGCTACGTATTTATTTTAGGCGTCTTTCTTTGAGAAGATGCGAAATATTCTATAGCAGTTAAAAAAAATTGGGGAAAAATAATTCATATAAATAGCATTTATAATATTTCTTTATCTTCAGGCGACACTTCCTAATAATTTATAATTTTTTAAACAATTTTTCTTAAGTGTGGTTCCCATTTCAATGGACCATTTCTTTCAAACTTTACGGTGTATACGTATAGTAATTTTCACTGTATATAAACATGAAGACATATAAAAAAAAATCTTACAATAAAAAAAAAATCTTAAACATAGAGCAAGGAAAATCGTAGAATGATAATTTAATTTGATTTCTATTATTGTGCTACTAGTTTATATTAAACCAAATAAAATGATTATAAAAATTATTGAGATTAATATCATCCAATTAATTTTATATTCAGCAAAAATGTTGTTCTATAAAAATTTCGACGCGATTAACTTATTACAACCCCTATTTTATATGAAAAATATTCACTGCTCTTATGTTAAATTTAATAATGAAGACGTTTATATCGATTTACAAGCGACATGACTTAGAATTTATTTTTAAATATATGAGATGCTTCCATTTCTAACTAATATTTATAAATACATAGAAATATTGTTTTAAAGATATAAGCATTTAAGATATTCAGCTCAATTATTATTAACATTTTTTTAAACTAAATGAGGAAAGAATGCTTTCGCATGCACTTTTAGAACAGTTAGCTTTTTCATGAAAAACAAAACAATCCTGGCTTGTTTTTGCTTGAATTGCTGTAATTTGGCCTGATGAACGTGGAGTGAGCTTAGGTCTTAAAGCATGTGACGGGCTCTCCCGAGAGTAAGTGAACAAAGAAAGGTAAAGACCAGTGGTCAACATTGTTTTGTTTCTCTTCTCAGACGACGACCCTTATTGGCCTCCTGAAAACGGCCCGACTGTTGAGGTTGGTGCGGGTGGCCCGAAAAATTGACCGATACTCGGAGTATGGAGCCGCCGTCCTTCTGCTGCTGGTGGCAACTTTTGCGTTGATTGCCCACTGGTTAGCATGCATTTGGTACGCTATAGCGAACGCTGAGCGGTCAATGCAGGAACCGAAAATTGGCTGGCTGGACGCTCTTGCTAACATGACTCACCAGTACTACAACAACACTTCGGGCGGGCCAAGTATCAAATCCAAGTACGTGACCGCCCTCTACTTCACGTTCTCCAGCTTGACCAGCGTGGGATTCGGGAACGTCTCGCCCAACACCAACATGGAGAAGATATTCGCAATCATCGTCATGCTAGTCGGATGTAAGTACCATTAACTCTTATTTTATGATATTCGCTTGCCTATTTTAAAATTTTGTAATGTTATTTTACATTTCAAAATCAAATACATTACATATAATATGTATACATTAAGTTAAAAAATGAAATTTCCAGTCTTTTGCAAAGTACTTTATTTTATAATTAAAACGATAAAATGTGATTAAATATAAAACTAATCTATAATCTAATATCATCTAATGAAAAATGAAAACTAATATACCACTGCCATAAGAATGTCAAATTTAGTTATAATTTTTTTTTCAACAGTGGGCGCAATAATATGTAATTAAAATTCGGTCCCTATTATTATTCCAAGAAATTAGTGCATTTTATATTAATGGCAATTAATTGAAAAAAGTCGATCCCTTCATAGTTTACAGCTTAAACTTTTTAAATGCAACTTCCCTATCATTTAGCTTATCTTGCCACTTAGTGTTAGGCCTTCCACATAGAAAATTCCGAAAGCTTAATATGTTCCTGTTTCTATATTTACTACAGACATAAATGTCTAAATTGGTTCATAATTTATTTTAAACTATAAATAAAAGTTAAATAGCTGTAGTGTGCATAAAGTTAGTTATAGAATGAGAAATACACACCTAATTAATTGTCAATAGTTAGAAACAATCTACTTTGCCCTTTATATCTAATAAAATTTAATGTCTCATAAGATTAGTGGCACTGAAATTATACAACTTTTTCCAATTTTACCTGGAACTATTTTAGTTCAACATTCTATCCATAGAAATACATGATCATTATATATCAATATTACCACGACGCCAGGAATTATATTTGATCAATTAAATACTTAAAAGATTTAAATTAAATTTACAATATTTTTTAATTCTAAAATTAAGATACAAATGAAATTATCTAATATTAACTTCATTCATAAATTTATATTTAATCCTTCCCAGTTAATTACTTTTTATATATAATTTCACATAACTCAAAAATTAAGCTCTTTGTAAAGATAGAAAACCATTAGCCATTAGTGTAATTTCATTAAGGAAAAAGTATTTAATTGAATTACACTTATTAAGAATAAGTTAATTAGTATACTTAAATTATCTAATTAAAAGTAATTAATTTATTAGAATGAGAAGCAATTTCCATTATATAACTAGTGATTAAATTGTAAGTACATTGATCCACTCTTAATGAAAAGGACAAGTTTCAAAAGTGTAATATCAATAATGAAAAGAAAGAAATTAAATTATAGTGATTAATGTTCAGAAGTTAATCTTTTTGAAAACCGGCTCAGAAACCATTTCAAAACATTTGCAAATTGCTCATGTTAAATCATGTGACATATTTACAGAAAGTTTAAAGAACCACCTTTCAAAAGTTGATAACTCCGTGAAGATTTTACGGAAGATCAAAGAGAAATATGTTCTGATCTATACCAAAAAATATGAAGCTGCATTTTGACAAACAATTTAGGAACTAATTTGCTGTTGAATTAATGAACTTTAAAAGCTTTTGTAGCCTACGAAATAATTGCTTTCTTAATAGTTTCATGGCATTCTTCCTAATATTTAATTACCTCCCAAATACTTTTAAATTGCGATTTAACTTTCTTAATTTTTTTTCTTGATTTTAAACAACTAAATGATGTAACATTTCGAGAAATTGGGCTGAGATGATAATGTGAATATTTTATTCTTATTTTAAATTTAACGTTGTTTTTAAGTGTAACACTAAGGGGACAAACTCTTGTGATATTTTTTATTTACTTTTTAAAAGAAAATTCGTTTAATAAATTAGTATAAGCACAATTTTCTTCTAATAACAACACATTTAAAATTTTAATTCATTACTATTTTAATTAACTCGAAATATACTCATTCAACACACAGATTCTCTTTTAATATGTATAATAATAAATGTATAAAAATAATAAATAAATATATAATACTAATAATGCAAAAATTATTTCAAAACTAGTAAATTAAAGATTTAAATTACAGAAAACTATAACTACTAACTTAAAACTTAATAATGAATTTTTGAACTGCTAGAAGTTAAAATAAACAATCATCACTAAGTTTTTTGTAACTATTTTCAACAATTATTTATATATAAGAAAGTAAAGAATCTAAATATCATATTTAAAATGAATTATTAGTTTATTCCCATAAGGTGAAAATTAATTTTTGCTCTCTTCAAAGTGAAAGTTCTCGAGTTCAATTCTTGTTATTGTTAAATAATGGGAAATTAATATTACATCTATGCTTTCTGCACATTCAACTGTAGGGAACAGGTGCTTTTGAATTTTCTGGGTTTCCTCCCTTGTCATGGGTGAACAGATAAAAATATACTTCCAGAAATCAACACGGAGAAATGCTTTAGCATCTTAAAGCTGTCATTGGCGTTTTTGCTATCTACTCTGTTTCGTCAAAATATTTATGTATAAATAAAAAATTATGCTTTGAATGTTTCATGAAAACTGAAACTAATTCCCCCTTTATCCGTGTCTCACTTAACGAAGAATTTGCAAGCAATAAATTTAATGATATCGCATATCATACATTTTTAACAAGCAAACATTTACATTCTCTCATATTTAGAATAAAGAATATTTAAACAGGTAGCCTTGCTTTAAACTACATACAATGATTGTTTCTAACATATTTTACTCTCAGAAAAAGTAAAAGTTAATGTTATTGGTGCGTAATATAAAATGCTTAAGAAAAAATAGAAAGTAAAATGCTGCAAATGAGATAGATTATTTGTGAAGCATTTTAAATGTGTTAAAATTTTTTCAACAGTTTCTGTTAGTTAAAATTATGATGCCATAAAAGAAAACATTATAAATTTTAAAAGAACTATTTGAAATATCTAAGTTTAAAGGCATAGTTTTCATTATTAAGTAATCAGTAAAGAATAATATAACACAGTAGTCACGTATATGATAAAGCGTGAAACATATTACCTCAAATGTATTGACACAACTATCAAATGTATTGACACAACTATACATATTTATAGGCTCCATATATTTTAACAATGCCAAACGTAAATGTTAGAATGACTCACCAGACAAAATATTTTAATAATTTAGTGAATGTGTTTTTTAATTTCAAAATAATTTTTATGAGCATTTTTATTTTACCTAAATTTTAACTTCATTGCAGTAAGTGATTGAATCCTCCAAATATTAATCGAAATAATAAAAATAATTTTATTCACTTGATATTATTAATAAAGCCTTAGTAACCCTATTAATAATATCAATTGAGTAAAAAGTTTTTAGATTATTGTAGAGAGAATATATTAATCTGACACTTAATATATATTCTCTTACACTTCTATCATAAGAAACGTAATTTTATATTTTATATAAATTATTTTAAAATATCTAAATTTTTCTTAAAGTGAACACCCTCCACATACTTTTTATTCTTTAAAATAGAGCAACTTAAATTATTTTTTTAAAATAAATTAAGCTCAACGACGTAGTTCATTTTTTAATAAAATAAGGAATTTCGATTTTCTAAAGTAAAAAAAAAACACATTTTGCTTTTCCTTTTTTTTTAAAAAAAAAAAAAAAAAAAAAAAAAACTACAACTAAATTATTATTTTTCTTTTTTTTAAATAAAGCAACCTATAAAGTATTTCCATTTTATAAATAAAGCTGTCCCTAAATCAATGCGATTTTGAAAATAAAGCATGCTCTAAATAATTAATATTTAAAAAAGATAAAAAGAAATTTCTTAGTGATTTTTTTAAAGTTCAGGAGAACTCTAAATCATTCCTATTTTTACAACAACATCTATTTCCTTGCATTTTTTTAAAATGTAGCAACCTCTCAATGAGATGATAATGGCTGCCTTTTTGTCTCCTTCAGCGCTCATGTATGCCAGCATCTTCGGGAATGTTTCTGCCATAATTCAGAGGTTGTACTCTGGTACTGCGCGCTACCACACACAATTGCTTCGCGTCAAAGAGTTCATAAGATTTCACCAGATTCCAAATCCTCTGCGCCAGAGGCTGGAAGAATACTTTCAGCACGCCTGGACCTATACCAACGGCATTGATATGAATATGGTAAAAATTTCCTAGCTTCTGCAGACTTAATCTTCTAAAATTCCTTTCAGTGATGACTGTGAACCTAAATTTGCAATGGTTCTGTTATGATACTGATACTGGTTCTTACTCCAGGTATTGAAAGGTTTTCCTGAGTGCCTCCAAGCTGACATCTGTTTGCATCTAAACAGGAATCTGCTCAACACATGCCCAGCTTTCAAAGGCGCCAGCCCTGGTTGCTTGAGAGCTCTCTCGATGAAGTTCAAGACGACACATGCTCCTCCTGGTGACACCTTGGTGCACAAGGGGGATGTCCTCACATCTCTGTACTTCATTTCGAGAGGAACTATTGAAATTATGCGGGATGATACCATTCAAGCGATATTGGGTGAGTCACTATACTAATTAAAATATTAATAACTAATTAATTAATATTTTAATAACTATATATAATGCAATAAAATGAATAGTTAAATTTTTAAAAGAAAAGTATTTAGAATGTCTAAAAATATTTATCACATATCATACTTCAATAAAATATAAGATTCAAAAATAAAGTTCACTTAAATAATCAGTAGTACATAAGAAATGAAAAAAAAAACTGTTAAAGCCCTGAAATATTTTGTGTTTTATAAATAATTTATGTTAACTATTTTAAAACTGCATATTCAACAAGCTTCTTATTTAAAAATAATTATTAAAATCTGAATAGGTTCTTATTATTTCACACCCATATAACTAGACATATTTCAATCTGTACAAAAAATTATTATATGATATTAAAAATGCGAACATCTATAAATTTTTATTATTTGATAAGACAATTTAATTCAATATTCATATAATCAAGAAATATAATTAATATGTCCTATTTAGTATGATTATTCAATTAATCTAACATTTGACACCACCTTGCAAATGGACTAACGGTGAGACTTAAAACCATTCCCATCGTGTTTTCGCCTTGGTGAATCTTCATAGGTACTGAATTATATTTCTGTGTCAAAAGGTAGAAAATGCAGGTAAAACCTCGAACCCCTACACTTACAGATATGTTTAGAGATACAACGCCCTACTATTGTTCTACAATAGTTGGAATCAAACTCGAGATGCTCTACTTCAAAATGCTTGATGATATCCCTCTGAAACTGTGAGACACAGTGAAATGATTATTGAAGATAATAATTTCACTGTTATAAGCCTTTGCAGATAATTCACTAAGCATAAGTTAGGTATTTTTTTATATGACGCTAAAATTGCATAATAAGGAAATGCTGCAAAAACAATTCTTTAATGAAATAATTAATGTTACAATTATTTACAGAAAATTCACTAAGTATAAGTTAGATGTCTCTTTATGACGGCAAAATTACACCATAAAAAGATATTATGCAAAAATAATTCGACATTATTCAAAAATTATTCTTCTAATAATCATCAGTTACTTTTATTCTGCTAGTATAGCATACATTTGTAGAAAGATGATTATTAGAAAGATTAGATTAAATTTATGGAAAGAAAGATGTTTTTATTTATAGTGAGGGATTTATGAAGTTGTGAAATTATCATTTCGTTTATGATCAACTTAAAACAATTAAAGGGTGTATAATTATGCGGATATACAAAGATTTTTAATTAGTAGATACGTTCTTTCAAATTTATATAGCTGATATTTCCTGCACAAAATTATATTTTACGCAATTATTTTGTCATATTTAATTATACTTCATTTAGGATAAGGAGAAAAGTCAATACTAAATTGTTTTTTAATGACTTCAACAGGTTGTTCATCCAAAAGATAATTATTTATGTAAGAGCGTTTATAAAGAACATGCAATTAATTATTATGAATATATCTAGAAAGTTCATGCGTTGTTTTTACTACAAATAATGATGTAAAAAAAAAACACATTTTGTTTTAAAAAAAAATGAACAAAATTTTAATGCAATTCATTTCCAAATATGCTTCTAAAACTTCGAACCATAGAAATTTTTTTTTAATTTTCCATCCTATAAATTAAAATCATTTTTTTAAGTTAATTCACATTTTTCTATGTATAATAGATATTCCTAATAGGATAACAGAAGCTCAATTAGAACAGTGTTCTTCAAAATGAAATGAAAGTGAACAAAGCTGTAGATACATGTTGCGTTTTTGACGGACGTATTAATTAACTCAGCGTTTTTGATGGATGTAATTATCAACATGGTAATCTAATTGGTAATCATGATTAACCATCACCATGAATTTAATGAAATTATTTGAATATTAATTATCAATAAATACACTTCTAGCAAAACTTGGGGATTTATTACGGCAATACTTGCACCGATGAAGAAAACCAAATTTAACACACTTATGACTTAAAGTGCAACTGAAAGTAGAAACGAATTTAAAATGCAAATCAATATCCATGACATCAAAGTAAAAAAGGTATATGAATGTAGAAATTGTGATTTAACTAAAGCTTCTTTTTAAATACTTCTTTTGTAAAAAGTAATTTCTGTCCTTTTCTTTTGATAAAGAATAACTTAAATATATCAAGACAACACGGTTACTAAAATCCTTTAATTGGCGGATATTACCAGGAGACATGAATTTTGATATAAAAAGAAGTGTGTCTAATATTATTCTGGTCATAGTCAAGAATTTAGTCGTAGCCCAGACAAAGAGGAATTGCTATATTTATTTCAAAAAACAAGAAATGTTAAACAGGGCAAAGCCTAAATCATCAGTATTTTGTAGTAGAAATTAATAGCCAATATATATTATTAACAGCTGTAGCAAACAGAGCAGCCTAAGCTATTCAACAGCAAGACTTATCTTTATTTAAAAATAATAGGAAAGGTTTTAAAACAAGCACAACCTAAACTATGTATCACAAACGTGATCTCTATGTACATAAACTAATGATTTGTATAACTTGATGATACTGTGAAGTCCAAATATGGTTGATCTGCTAAACATAGTGAGTTAATGTAAAATAATCAGAATAATTTGCTGTTTATTGATGAGTCGATTAAATTTAGAATTTACATGAGAAGTATTTTGTCTTAGTAGCAGAAATACTCATACTTGAAGATAGAAAGACCATCAAAAATAAAGTCTGATTTTCTTTTAGAAAAAAGTGCTCGTTAGAGACTTGGTAAAATGACAGACTAAGTTGCATCACGAATCGTTGAATGGAGTTCCTTGAAAATGGTAGTTTGATGTACCAAAGGAATGTAAATGAGATAATGAAATCTTATTATTGATAATTCCTTTCCTTTAAAGAATAATAAATCTTTGACAACTTCTTGAGAAATTTTTTGTGGAAATCATTCTTGAAAATAAAACAAAACATAATACAGAGCCATCATGTTCTACGGACCTAAATCCCGAACAAATATATTTTAGAAGATTTTGCGATATGTTACAGAAACCAAGATCTATTATTTCTAAAATTTAGAGAATGTAGATCTTTTGAATAGGAAAATTCTCCATACTCTTATCCATAGTTTCATTGCAATCATGCAAAACAGCTCTGCCATTTTATAAGTTCGAAAGTTCATGCATGATATAGAACATTTTGCATGATTATTAATCTATGAGTTCTTTTTTTTACATGTAATCATTGTATGTGGCTTTGCTGTTCAAAGGAAACATGCAGCATATTAATTATGCTACATGATTTTCAAATTTAATATTTTTTCTTAATGCAGTGGATTTAGCTATTCGAAGAGAATACCATAAAAATTATTAAAATCTTGCATAATTTTCAAACTACATGTTTTTTTCTTTACATGTAACTAAATGAATATAATAAGAATTATCTTTTCATGTTCTTTCTGCTTCTCCAAAAAAATTAAATTTTACATATTTTTACACTTTTCCATAATTAAGTAGGGAAATTTCAATGATCTTTTAATCTTCTTTTTCTATACATCATTATTTTTTTAAATGAGCATTCTACATTTTATACTCATACATGAATTTCATGCTAAAGAATTTTTTACTTGATTTGCCATCTAATTTTTTAGTGCGAGGCACATCTTAATTTCATAAATATGTATGTTTACTTTCCAGTAACATATTGATTTTAATTCAACGTTATTTACAAAATGATCCGTAAAAGTTTGTGAATAGTTATTTAAAAAAGAATTTTGTTTAAGAAATATAATTTAATCTTGCAAAATATTTTCAAAAATATGTTTTGTGTTCTTTTCACTTTCATCAGTTTGAAATTTATGAACTTTCAATTATTTTTCGATAACTATAAATAATTATATAAACATTTTTTCAAAATTTACTCACCTTTTCTTTAAAGTTTTAATTTAAATTTCATTATACATTTTTGAAAAAATTGCTTGCATATGTTAATACCAATTACATTATGAGCCTGGATATTGTTGATTTTATTAAGAATTCCTATTATAGGACATAAATTCTATTAAACATTTTTTATCGCATTTTCCAAACATAAACAACTAAGAAAGTTTACACAGCTAAGGATAATTCAGAATTTAAATAAACAGGAAAGTCTTAATGAAATATTTCTCTGGATTTTGTCAAGAGAAACAAAAATAAATTCCATTTAAAATAGGCGCTGCATTATGGGCAATAATTAATTCAGCAAGAACTTCCTATACCAAATATTTATATTATAATCTTATATGTTTAAATATTTAACATTCAACGATTCAAGATTAAATATTTATATTATAATCTTGTAGATTCAAAACTTCTTCAGAATAAAAATATGCTAAAATTTCTTTGAGAGGAAAAAAATTCAGGGAATATAATTATATTATAATTTTTTATTAAACCTTTAAAAATATAAAAATGTTTATTTTTATTAATCCATTATTTTAAATTTTATTAAACTAACGCCTTTTATTTAAAAATATGTTATTCAGTAATGTTCTTTAAAAACATATCTAAGTTACATCAATGTACTTACTTGGGTAACGATCTGCTTTCAATGATTTGAAATTTCACTCTATTTAGGATTGTTGAATTTGTTTATCTATGAAAATAATCACAAATCTATACTTCTTTATTTGAAACACTGAATTTTTTTATATTAAATAAGTAAACATTAAATAATGTCTAATTGGAAATTCGATTTAATTTTATGCTTAGTAAAAATGTTGGCTTAGCAGTTGTCGTTGTTAATGACACTTGGCGACACCAAGCCCGCCCGTCACAGAGACTAGGCGAATGAAGTCAAAGAGGGAGCGTCTTCCATTTTTTTTAATAGAGCACCCTTATACGAAAGTGGAAGTACGACTTTTGGCTCATAGATGGCAGCACCACCTGGATATTCCAATTTAGAGATTGAAACCAGTGAAGACTCAAAGCCTGGCTTCAACCACCCCCAGAGGTATTAATTTGTTATGGGAACATGGAGGACATTGCGACCCGACGAATTTAACGTGCCCCAGTCGCCATTAGTGAACACGACGGATCTTCGGCTAAGCCGGGGTTCAAACTCACCACCTTTTGGTAACGAGAACGATGCCCTAACCGACCAGGCCACCACGGCCCTGACTTAATAGTATAAACTCTTAATAGTATCTCTGATATATTAGATCTTCATATTGATAATAACAATGTCACTATAAGCAAGTTTCATAGATCCTCATTGATTGGACCTTAATCCTTTTGTTTTGGACAGTTTCATATTTTCATCTAAATATTATAAACTGAGAAGAATTATCAATTAAAAAACAATTCTTAAACTTGGCATAAATAACAAATAATTTTAAACAAAAATTTCTAATGTCAGATTAATGAGTGACCATAGAATTAAAAACAGTTATAACCATTAAACACTTAGCATTGTTAAAATATCATTTTGAATGCAAATTTAATGTGTCTCGATATTAATATAAAATACTATTGCCTAGTGATAAGATTAATTTCTTCAGAATGGAAGTGGTGAATTTCATCCTAGAAAAGTTGAACAAGGAGAGGTGCATGTTTATCCAGGCTTATGTTAAGGAATTTTCAAGGTTTTCTCCCTTGTAATACATGAGTATAAATCATAATATATTAAATGTCTTTATAAAATGGAAAGCGTATTATATATTCAAATACCTAGCAAAAACTTTCGATTATATGATTATGACATACACAGTGTCAAATATGAATTTGTTCAAAATTATCTAAAGATAATTTTTTTTAATTTTAAAATTTTTGAAAAAATTTTTAATAACCCAAAATTGATTTGATCATTTGACAAAAATATGTTTCCTTTTGTATTAACAAATATGTTTTATATTTTTGTTTCTTTTACTGGCAAGCATTTCTTTTCTATATAATTAATAATAGTGCTTGAATCTTATAAACACATTATTAAAATCTGAATTAAAATAAAAAAACTATTTTGAGTTTTTCACAAAATGGTTTTTTATTGTTTCAATTCAGAGTGTCACATTATTACTTCAAATTTATGATACAATATCTCTTTTCAATTCAATAAAAAAATTAAGCATACAGTATTATGTGCAATTCAAATCTAAAATGAATGAATATGTTAATCGCTTTATGTCTTTGTGCTTAATACTGATTATTTAAAAACAAAAATAATAAAAATTATAAGCAAAATACAACAAAAAACATTTAAACTAAGTTATAAAATACATATAGATGTATTTAAAATGAAATACATTATATTTAACATTACTATTCAAAAGACTCTATAAATTCAATTTAATAATTCTTGCATTAACTAAACATCACCCGAACTATTAATCTCCTTATCATCAAAATGCTTTCTTGTCACTTTCAGCAAATGTTTCCATTCATGATATATGTATTAACCAATCATGAAATTGTCATGAATATAAGATTGTTTACATCACTTGTTCATGAAACTTAACGCATATTCTAGAAGGAATATTAATTTTACAAGATTATTTCACAAATGTTACTTCTATAATACTTGTTAAGAAATAACGTGTTACTTTTAGCAACGTAACAATCACCACAAGTTTAAAATGTTAGCTATTCTAAATGTTTGAAATGTGAACTGATATCAAATTTATATTTCAAATTAGTTTGTGTACATATTATATAATTGATTGGATATGGATTATATGTCATTATTTTCGAATATTTAGAAATTTGGGTGTTTTCACTGCATAGTCTATTAATTTTCGAAATTGAGGTGTTATAACGTCATATATTATTATAAAACATAATTTAAATTAGTATGTCATTATTATTGCAAATTTTAGTTGAAATGTTATCTCTAATAGAATATTTTAATTTTGATAAACTTTCTTTCTTTGAGTTTTCCTTTAAAGTAGATAATCACATGAGTAAAACCGATGATAGTGTTTCATTTCACAGGTATGGGCGATAAAGTCGCCAAATGGTACTACCGATCAAATGGTATTACCACTTGCGCCATTTTATCATCATATTTTTGAACTTTTATCTTTTACAAAAATTTAAACAATATTTTGCATCTGAAATAAATTATATATATATATATATATATATATATATATATATATATATATATATATATATATTTATATAATTTTAATCAATCATTTTGTAATGATTGCCTTTTTTTTCTCAAATCGTTAACACATTCTTTTGTTTTGAAAGTCTCAGAAGTCTTTGATTTGGCCGAAAATTTCCATTTTTGTATTCAGACCATATACAAAATGTTTTTCCAAAGATATTTTATCATATTTTAATTAACAGATGTATCTCTTTTTTACCTGTTTGTTTAGAATAAATGCTCAAAATCAAATCAAATTATGAAATATAAAATTGAATAATAATGTAGAATCAAATTTTACTTACAGTGATTAACACTTAAAATTCAGTCTTTGATTTCAAATAAAAAATCTATAATATTATTCCTAATTTTTCAATTTATTTGCCTACGACATTAATATTACACTGAATATAAAACTACTTATAATTGAACTATAACTTTACAAAAAGCATTTGAAATATACACT
>JAPDSC010148611.1:0-10402 GCA_026290005.1 Latrodectus geometricus
AATAAGTTTAATAGCAAATCCAAATTTTCTTTTATAAAATGAACACACAGAACACATTAAAAAAGCATTTTACACTATACAAACCCAATAATCATTATAAATTTTGGAATTTTTTTGTTATTTCGACATTTTACCTTATTTGGAAGCCGCCGAAATGTTAATAAAACAATTCAACGTATAGGGTTTTTTTTTTCATAAAATTTAATTTCGATTGCAATATAAATACTAGCAGAACCATATGGGTTGTAATTTACAGCAATTGGACCCAATATGCAAATCCTGAAATATTCACCCAAATTATGGGTTTATATTCTATTAAAAACACCTAATGTGTGTGAATTTCATACAATAAAATTGCCCAATGCATTTGTGAATGAATCCGTGTGAGAGATTACACACCATTCTATTGGGAATCTTTTAAATATGCATGGATAGCATTTATTATTATTCTTTAAAGTCAAGAAAAGTGGTAATCAGTGCAAAAATGGAATTTTCCCATGGGTTAATTTTACAATCTGTACCATATCTCCTGCGAATCTGCCAGTCCCTTGACAAGTAGAACTTTTTAAAGAAATGAGTTTTTCTCAAAATCCTAATTTTCTTTTATAAATAATACATAGAACACAAAAAAGCATGTTACATACTCTTACACAATATTTAATATATAATTGGGCTTTTTTTGTTATTTCGCAATTTAACCTATTTTAAAAGGTGCGGAAGTGTTGAGAATTGTAGATTTCAAATTATAGGGTTTTTTTTCATAAAATGTATATAATTTCTATAGCAATATAAATACTAGCAGTACTATATGGATTGTATTTTACAGCAATTGAACGCAATATGCAATACTTGAAATATTCACCCAAAGTATGGGTTTATATTCTACTAAAAGTACCTCATATTTTCATATTATAAAATTGCCATATTCATTTGTAAAGTAATCCGTGTGAGAGATTAAATACTTTTCTACAGGAAATCTTTTAAATATATATGGATAACAATTATTATTATTCTTTAAAGACAAGAAAAATGATTATCTCAATGAAAAAATGGATTTCCCATGGATTAATTTTTACAAAATATACCAAATCTTTTGCGAATCTGCCAGTCCCATGACAAGTAGAACTTATTAAAGAAATAAGTTTTTCAGCAAATCCTAATTTTCTTTTATAAAATGAACACATTAAAATAGCATTTCACACAATACAAATCCAATAATTATTATATAATGTGACTATTTTTGTTACATCGAAATTTTACCTATTTTATAAAGACGCGGTAATGTGTTATCAATATCACAATTTAAATTGTATGGTATTTTTCATAAAATTTAATTTTTATAGCAATTTAAATACTAGCAGTACCATATGGGTTGTATTTTACAGTAATTGATTACAATATTCAAATCTTGAAATATTCACGCAATTTATGTGTTTGTTTTCTATTAAAAGCACTTCATTAATTTCATATAATAAAATTACCCAAAGCATTTGTGAAGAAACCAATTTGATAGATGAAACACTTTGCTATGGATGGAGTTTTCAATGTTAACAAAAACAATACTTTGCTAACCGGAAGTCATCTAAAATACTTCCGGTATTCTCACTTCCTATTGGAAATCAATGCAATGATAAAAACTTTCGTTTAAAGATTTTTAAGTATTTATAACAGCTTTTGAAAGTTTTCTTATTTTCTCCATTTAAACCATATTTTTTATTATGAGTGCAACCCATGGTGATCCCGCAATTTTTTTTAAACTTTTTAAATTTTAACTTAAATAATTTTGACGGGTTGCCAAATTTTGTGGATAATCGCTCTTATTGGCAATATTAGAATCACTTGGCGATGAAAGATATTCGATCTGACGTTGAAACTCTTGTTATTGTTTATCTCAAGTGTGAGACAATTTTATAATTAATTTTTACTTTATATATTTATTTAAAAATTTCAGCAAATATATTTTGCACCCGATTGAAATAAAAAATTTTATTAAATATAAATAACATAAGGTATTATTATGTTTTCATTTTTATAGCATTAAAAATTTTAATAAAATGTACTTGATCAGGTTGGAATATTTGAATTGGTGTTAATGATAAGAGGGATAAAATTGTTAGGTTTAGTTACTTTATGAATGTTTTAATCAAGTCTTGGTTTTTATTGCAATTAAAATTGAAGTCTTATTACAGAATTGATTTGCATATAATATATTAGAGTAATTAAATTTAGGATTTAAAATATTTGTTCTAAAATGGATATTTGTGGGTATAAATGTGCCTATTTTGTTACATACACAGAATATAGTCTGCATATAGAGAAGATATTGTTTGATGATGAATTTTAAAAACAAGAAAAACTTTATTGATTAAGTTTTTTGAAAAATATATTCTAATCGAAAATTTAGAAGAAAAACTTTTAAAATAAAATGATATATTTCTAAGATAATTGTTTATTTTATTTAACATGCAAAGGAATAATGGCCTGCTTATTGGCTAAAATAAATTTATTTTCGATTTGCTTTATATATAAAGGAAGGTCAGAGTTAAGAAAAAATGTATATAAGATAATTTTAGTTTTATATGATTTTAAGTATCGAATGCAGTTGAAAATTGTATATAGAATTTACTTCATGGTTGTCGAAGAAAATTGGTTTACATTTTTTACTGATTTTAAAAATTTAATTCTTCTAACACACATCAACATGAATACCTCGATCATTCAATTATCAATATACTTTTTATTTTGAAATGTTTCATAACCATCTTTATGATAGTTACTTTCTATTTAAAAAATATTGTAATAAAAAGTATATTTGAAATTATTTTATCAATCTTAAACACCATTCACTGATATAAAGATTAGTAGCAAATTGTTTAATTTCTGAAGCATCTACTGAAATACTTAAGACAAGATTCTTTAAAATAAATCTAAATATATAATCACTTGGAAAATAGATTTATCAAAAAATAAGAAAATATACACTTTATAATAAATAATTTTATAACATAGTTAATGGTTTTCCTAAGTTGCATAGAGCACTCAGTATTAACAATATGTTGTCTCCCAAAGATTTACTCGCAGCATCAGTGTTTGCAACATTTGCAGGAGGCTAAGATGTTTTTAGAATTCTAAAACATTTTATACGCCTAATAGTACTTATTTAAAGTATCTCTCTAAATTTAACGAATAAAATATTAACTTGTTTTAAAGTACCTTTATTTTAAGGTATGTAATTACCCATTAACTGGAATTTTAAGATACACTAAGCTATTATAAAATATTAATAGTAAAACATCAATATTTTATAATCATAATTAAGTATTGATGACAAAGTATTGACAATTAAAGATAAATACTTCATAATAATACGAATCCTAGTTTGATCACAGAGTTTTGATCACACACACAGAGTTTCACAGGTCAGAGTTTTGATCCTCGTTCTGAGCAAGGTCGAATCAAGCTTTCATCCGTTCAATAAGTCGATAAACTGAGTACCAAGCATGCTTGGAAAATAAGCATTGTGGGTTTTGCGTTAGGCACACCATCATTTGGACTTGACATATGTTTCTCCATGGCCCTCCTATCATCAAAACAGGTATAGGCACTGTATACCTTGGCTCCCATAGGCTATTGTGCCATTGAGTTTAGTTTATAGATGTAATAAATATTTTTAATGATAACTCAGATTCATCGTGTTCATAAATGGTGGTTGGAATGTAAAATAGTTCATCTTCTGTGTGAAATGACACTTTTGGGAATCGCATTACAAATCTGGGTGCCTAAAATTTAATACTTGCTTCAAATTTATCAGGACCCAACTATTTCTCAGCCTATTAGATAACTATCTATAACTAATGGGTTAACTAATTAACCTGTTAGTTACCACATTAAATTAGTAGTAAATGCATATATTACTGAACAACATATTCAGTATTGCTAAGTGTTGAAGGTAAAAATACTTAAAATTCACAATTAAAGTATGAAAATTTATCCTTTAGACAAATCGTAAAATATCTTAAAAATAAACAATAATTATATTTATTATGAAAATCTTTCTGTTAATAATTAAAATGAATTTACTTTTTTTCCTCCAATGTATCCTTAAAATTTGAGCATTTAATATTATGAGTAATAGGTATAAAAATTGATTACGATGTGAAACCATAATACTGTTTATGTTTTAATAGGATTTTCAGCATGTATGATAATAAGTTGGAAGACCCCGATGGTGCTGTCATCTAAGAGCCAAAGTCGAACTTCCACCGTACGGGGGGGGGGTTGCTCTATTGAAAATCGGAACACGCTCTTTCTGACTGAATTCGCCCTGTCCTTGAGAGGGGGGGGGTGCTCAGCTCTGCCAAATATCATGAGTAACAACAACAAGAGCATATATGATTGCAAACATTTTTTTTTTTTTTTAAATTTCAAACTAGGCTTACAAATAGTTATTTAAAAAAAATTTAAATGCATTTAAAATTTTTTAAATGATTCATGTGTAGGGATGCTTTTAAACATATTTTATTTATATAATACACTTATTTTCATTATTGCGATCTTATTATTTTCTGAAGACAAATGCATTTTTTTCGTCATACAAAAGTTGATATTGTAAATTTTAAAATTTTGAAGGCTGCTGTACAGATAGAACGAGTTTCCCTTTTGCTCCTTTTGATTGAATGATGTCTTCGTGGGCTTGAAAAGCCTTATCAAGGGGGTAAACAACGTTAATCATAGGTTTCACCCAGCCTTCTTTTATACCTTTAAGAATGGCACCAGTTGTTTCTTTCCATTCGTCCTACAACAATAAAACAAATTATCAAAGATAAGGTAAAATAAAGTGAAAATATTAAAATAAAAAATATGAAAAATCAAACAAGTAACATTCTTAACTATCCTTTTCTTACTCTTCATTAATACTAGGGTTAAAAATAAAAATAAAAAAATTCGCGTATAACAGAATTTTATTTAAGTAAACTTGTAGTTAAGGAGAATTGAAGCTTCTAATATAAAAAATTAAAGATAATTTAGTATCGAAATTTTCTTTGAATGAATACTTTAAATTACATACAAATGTATAAAAGCAAATAAGATTTTTTTTTGTTCTTTTATTTTTATTCTAATTCCCAATGTGTTACATTTTGATATGGGCATTATTTTTCCTGCCTTGCACGGTCTTCTGCTTAGCGATTTCATAAATAAAGACTTTGAAAATCCACTTTTTTTTGTTGAGTGCCAGCCAGTGGCAATATGGGGTACGCTGCTCCACTTTTCCAACTGAGCCATAATTTGGTGTGGAGTTCGACTTCATCAATACACAAATGCCATAGGTACCCATTTATAGGAGGGTAGGCAACTATTTATACAAGGAAGGGACAAAATCAGGAGAAAGAGAGAGAAAAAGAAAGTACATGAATGCATGCATGCATGCCTAAACCGGGATTCGAAACCATGGCCTCACTATTTACAGTCAGGCTCGCTGACCGTTACACAAAATGGGTGGCTTGAAAACCCCTCTTTCCCCAAAATAGAATTAAAATTTTGTTGAAACCTCATCATCCTAGTATATCCTAAAATGATGAAAATTGCTCTCAAGCATTTTTGGTGTTTTGTAAATAGACTCAAAACTAAAATTAGTTCTATTAAAAAAAGGTTCTTTTAATGCAATTCTCAACTTGAAAATCTTAACTTTCCTTGTTTACATATATTTCTATATTTTCGAAAAAATTATTATGTTTGTTTATGAAATATCTTTCACTCAAATTAGCTGTTTATGTTAATTTTACACTTTGCCCATTAAAATTGCTACACCAAGAAGGCGATATGCTACAGACGTGAAATTTATTCGAAAGGAAGAAGGTGCTGTGATATGCAAATGATTAGCTTTTCAGCGCATTCAGACAAAGCAGGCGCCAGTAGAGACACCTACATTGTGTTTAAATGAGGAAATTGTTCAGCCGGTTCCTCATACACAAATTGCATTTGAACGTTGTTGCCTGGTGAAAAGTTGTTGTGATGCCTCGTGTAAGAAATAGAAATGCGTACCAGCACGTTTCTGACTTTGATAAAGGTCGAATTGTAGTGTACTGGGATTGCGGTTTATCTTATCGCAGTATTGCTGCTCGCGTCGGTCGAGATCTAATGACTGTTAGCAGAATATGGAATCGATGGGTTCAGGACGGTAATACGGAACGCCATGCGGGATCTCAACGGCCACCTATCACTAGCAACCGAGAAGACAGGCATGTTATCCGCATGGCTGTAATGGATCGTGCAACCACGTCACGAGCCGTGAGTCAAGAAACAGGGTCGTTTGGAAGACAACAAGTGTCTGCACGAACAGTTCAACGACGTTTGCAGCAGCATGGACTCTCAGCTCGGAGACCATGGCTGCGGCTTCCCTTGATGCTGCGTCATAGACAAGAGCGCCTTCAATGGTGTGATGAACGACGAACCTGGGCGCACGAATGGCGAGACGTCATCTGTTCAGATGAATCCAGGTTCTGTGTACAGCATCATGATGGTCGCATCCGTGTTTAGCAGCATCGTGGTGAACGCTCACTGGCAGCGTGCATTCGTCATCGTCATACTGGTCCATCACCTGGAGGGATGGTATGGGCTGCTATTGGATACATGTCTCGGTTACCTCTTGTTCGCATTGACTGTGCTTTGAACAGTGCATGTTACATTTCTGGTGTGTTACGACCCGTGGCTCTACCCTTTATTCGTGCCTTGCGAAACCGTTTCAGCAGGATAATACCCGACCGCATGTTGCCGGTATTGTACGGACCTTCCTTGATACGGAACATGTTCGGGTGTTTTCCTGGCCCGCACGTTCTCCAGATCTTTCCTCAATAAAAAACGTCTGGTCAATGGTTGCCGAGCGACTGGCTCGTCACCAAACGCCAGTCACTACGGTTGATGAACTGTGGCATCGTGTTGAAGCTGCATGGGCATCTGTATCTGTACATGCAATCCAATCTGTGTTTGACTCAATGCCCAGGCGTATAACTGCTGTTATTACTGCCAGAGGTGGTTGTTCTGGGTACTTATTTCTCAGGATCTATCCAGCCAAATTTTTTGAAAATTTAATCACTTGTTTTTTCTGTATAATATATTTGTCCAATAAATATCATTTTGTTATCTGCATTTCTTCCTGGTGTAGCAATTTTAATGGCCAGTAGTGTAATTATGCTATTTGTTATAATGGCTATTTTTTAACATTGATGCACGCAAAATATGTTCAAGGTGCATTAAAAGTATTTTTTCACAAAACTGTTCTCTCTTGCTTGACAAAATAGTTAATTTAATAAAAAGAATTGACTAATCTGTAATGCAAGCTAATTATCATTTAAACAAAATTTATAAATACAAAATGCACAGCCATGATGAGTAGAGTATACAGATCGCTTCTAGAACAGAATGCAGAGATTTATATATTTGAAATACAAAAGACTCGCTGTGAAAAATAAATCCTCATAAAAAATGTTTGATGAAGTTTCAAGACTTCATTTAAAAGGCTACATGTAACGGTGATAATATCGTTAGTTGAAACACGTTATTTTTCTGACGTAATCAGTGATTCCAGTACTTAAAATACCTAAAGAATGGAGCAATTTCTGTGATGAATTCCCAGGTCATATTGATGTGATTTATGTAGGCAGGAAATTATAAGTTCAAACGAAAAGGTGAATTATCATCACATGTACCAGCATTATGTTCAAACAGCTGTTTTTATACATGGTGCTAAAAGTTGTGATGCAATTGTTATCGTCTGGAAGATGGCATGGTTGAAGTTTGTTGAATTTCTTTCAGAACAAATTCTGCTACACGAACATTTGGCTCACTCTAGAAAGACACAATGGTTCACGTTGATCTTACGTCCTCCCCTCAAGTCCTCAATTTAATCCCCTCTCAAGTCTTGCACAGCCTTACCGTGGTAGGGGTGTTCCTGGGCTTAAGGGGCGATGTACATCGGGAGAATATTCTCCTGGAAGGGCCACCCTAGGCGTGAAGGTCATTCCAATGATGCTCAGCTAAAGTCTGCAAGTGAAGGTGCCAAGTCATTGTTCTTCTTTCCATTTAGCCAAGATGCTCCAGGTCTCCTTATCAACAGAATCTGCCCAATTTCCCCCTTTACCATGAGCCATTATACCCTCAGCTGTTTTTGGACTTTCTGATGGTTTTTGGCTTCACGGATCTAGTTTTATTAGACTAGGTGGGGGATTAGTCCCACCACTCACAACGTTTTCTTAACAGAATAGTTGTGTACAATTATGATGCGTTCTGGGAACCAATAAAGCTCATTTCCGCTTGAATTGGATACTGTAAACTTAAAAATATTCCATTTGAATTAGCAAATTCTTCGGATGTACCATGAATACCTTCAAAATCGATTGTCTAGTTTGGATTTAGCTAAACATTCATCCTTGTCTTATTTTTCCAGAAAATCATTGCTAGATGCCCTTTTACATATTTTGTTACAGAGCGTTGTTAATATCAGTTTAACGAAACTAATATTTGTTAAATAATAGTTATTCTATTGTTGGGTAACAACAAAGTTAAGGTCTAACTTACAATTATCATTTCTAATCTAACTCAGTAAGCATCTCAAGTTTCATAATCTGTAATGTAATGCTCACAGATCATGTAATCATTGTCTCTTCTTTAGAAATCTTTATCAACATGTTTGATGGATTTGATATCAAGCATTTCTTGTTAGGATAACTTAAAGAAACACTTTATTGAGAAGTTGAAATCTTGATCGAGTAACTGAATTTAATCACGTTTAGAATGCTAAACATTACATCAGATTGGTAATTATCTATTGTTCTTGCCACTGTCTACCACCTTGAAATTGCACGATAAGGGCAAACAGAAGAATTCAATAGAATACTTTCACTACGTTATACTCCACAAGCTTATTTACTTGTAATATTTATAGTTATGGTTTTATACATTAATATTGCAGTAAAACATGGTTTACATAACACGTAAATATCTGTTAATTTTATTAATTTTAAGAAAATGCAATAAATTGAGAAAGACACATACGGCAGTACCGCTAAATAGATACATTCCAATTATTTGCAATTCGGGAGCCATAATTTTCCTTGGATTTAATGTTAAGCCTCCACGGCAGCCAACAACCTGAAAAGTAGAAATTTAATAATTTTTGGCATGAGTATATCATAAATATATTCTCCTGTTTATGTAATTTGAAGAACGTCATCAGACAAATTATTGACATTAGTGTGACGTCATATCCACAACTATTTCCAAACAAATACAATGTAAACATTTGTTTAATATTGTATTTAAGAGTGCCTTCTTGACAAACTTGGAGATCTTTGTTTGGCTATCGATTTTATTGGTGATTTTTGTTGGCACAGAACAATAAATTGTTCAGTTACAACCAGAATACGATTGGAAATAAACCCAGGTAGGTGATTAACTGTGACTACAATTTGGCGAGAATCAAAGGTTAAGCAAACAAAAGGTTAAAAGTTTTAGCAAACACGTTATCGTTAAATAATGAATATCAATTTCAAAAATAACAATTTAAAAATCTATCACCTAAGTCTATGGCAGTTTCAATGATAAATGACGCTTAACAGCAAATGTTTGGAAACAATATGACGTCACAACTAATGTCGTCTATTAGAAGTTACTTGCACTGAACAGAGAGTAATTTGGGAGATGGATTAATACATATATTGGGTTGTATTACGGTTTGGGTCCCCTTCCTAGCCAACTTGGCGATAAATGAGCCAAGCATGGTAACCCGGATGTTTTAATCCTTAATGGGCTCCTCCGGATGAGAGAATTTGAAGAATTAATAAAAACAAATTTTTATTAATATTATTAATAAACTAAAATATTGATAAAAACATAATTTTTATTATTATTCCAATGTATTTTTTATATACAATTCGTAAAAAAAACACTGTTTTTGTTTTCATTGCCATAGCAAAAATGAAAATCGTTAAAAACACGAATTTCGTTTTTGTCGCCATAGCAATGGCGTTTTTTAAAACGCGCCAAGAAGGGTACCCTTAGCACATTTTCACCTATCTAGGAAGTCTAGATTCATGGATAATGAAAAACGCTTACTTACAATAACTCGACCTCTGGGAGAAAGAATGTCTAAATCATTATCAAGGTTAACGTTAGCTAACATTTCGATTATTACGTTGACTCCATTTCCACGAGTTGCTTCCTATAAAAATATTATTTGTTAGAAATAACAGGAAAAGTAAAAATTTGTTAATACTTTAGAATTGATAAAATATTTAGACTCATGTAAATGATGTATTTGAGAGCGATCAATAATAATAAAACACTTTTTAACATAACGTCTTAATTCGAAGCAAAATTGGGTATTTACGTATGTATCCAAGAGTAT
>JAPDSC010148615.1:0-10000 GCA_026290005.1 Latrodectus geometricus
AATGTACTTTACAGTGTTTTTGAATTAGCACTGTTCACTCCCCTATTTACTGAAAAAAAGAAGTATTGAAGGCAATCAAATTAGAAACATGTTCAACTTGAGCACCCTCAACTTTTACAATAAAATATTGTGTAAAAAAGTAGGGGATTTGCATAAAAACTTGAATAAACTATGAAATGTATGTCGAAATACTGCTGTGCAGAAAGAACCTTTTCAGGATAATTCAATTACTTATTATACCTATTTGCCAATTACAATAATTACTTTACAATGTGTTTACTCACGTATTTAATAAAAGAACTAGTATTGAAGGCAATTATCCGAACAATTGTCGATTACCATTTCAAAAAATCAGTTTATTAACCTCAAAATTAAATTTATTTATTTATCCTAAACATACTACATATTCCATTATTTTACGTTAATTTACAGTAATTATTTGCGTTAAACAAAACTAATATAGGTTAATTTTGGTACTTTTCTTACATAAATTTATTTTAATTTCGAAATCAGTCTAAATTTAATTAACCTATTTATTAATTTTGATTATTTTCTTAGCTAATTTAATTTAATTATTTAACTCAAAAGGTGGCTTCATTAATATTTAAAAAAATTAATTACAAGTACAACATATATATAACATACAAATAAAAATAATATATCTTAAAAAATGGGACATACAAATTGACATCAAGAAATAAAGGAGGGTAATTATGTTATTGAATGTAGTTAATTGAATGCATGAAAATTTAATTTTCGTGTGTAGCTCTAGTATATTGAATTTAAACATGCTTAGAAAATTTAAGTAAAGAGTTTTTGCAATTCTATCGAAGTAAATATTATACTTAAATATATGTTATAGTTATATTGTTACAAGTTATAGCTTACGTTCTACTGCTAGAAAAAGCATACACTTGAAAATCATAAAACTAAGTAAGGTAATTTATAGTTAAAACTCAAATATGTTATAAATATTTCAGAAATTAAAAATACTGAATTATTTAACAATTGAAAAAATTTTCAGTCATCACAATGGTTTTTAATACTCAATATTACTATCGAATGTCTTTCATTTATTCACACACTAAGCATTATAAAAACTAATATACGATAAAAGATATTTCTAGAATTGAAATAAGAATCAGTCCTACACACCCTATGTAAGTTAGAGAGAAAGACTGATTTTTTCAAATGTAATTGTTATTAATTGTAACTCAATATTGTATTGAATTACAATTAATTATATTAAAATTTTACAATGAAGAATTATTATAATCATTAAACTAATCCTACTTATTTGTTACTTAATGATTTATATCATATAAATTATTTATTAATTTTTCATATACACTTCACTGTTTCTTTCTGTCAAATATTTTATATAACAAGCCTTTCTCTCTCTTTCTTAATACAACAATAATTAGTTTGCATGAACAATACCTAATGTGGGATAAATCATTCAAAACCTAACCCTTAAACCCTTTCTGTATTTTAGATTAAAATATTATTGAAACGTTAATAAAATACTTCATATCATGCATTGAAAAGTTCAAAACTGTTGTAAGTGGTTTTCTTATGCAAAATAAATAAAGACTGATACTTGAAGAAAATTAAATGCATTTTAAATTTATAATAAGTTTTTGTAAACATTGATAAAATTTTATGCAACACTTAAATCATATTATTTTTATAAACTTAAATTTTTTGCCAAAAAAATTTATTTCTCAAAAAAGCATCTTCAAAAGTATAATCAATAATTTTAGAAATAAATGAAATAAGGTACCTTAAATAAATAAGATTTCTTACATTATAAAATTTTACAAGATTAAATGGTAAAAATATTATAATGCATCAAAATTTTTATTACATATTAGCTTCACAAACATCGAACAATATAAATACAACATTTTAAACTACATTTATTACTTTTAATTATTGAACTAAGATAAATGTATTTCCATCATTTTTCCAAACACTTTTCTCGCGAAAAGTGACAAAGTCCATCAGCACACGCGATCAAACGATACTCGCGAAAAATAACAAAGCACTGTTCACACTCGATCTATAAAGACTGTGAAATATATTTTTCATAGTGATTTGAAATACACAAAATAAATTTTAATACATATTTAGAACTTGTAAGATTCTAATAAATTCCTCTTAGTAAATATACATAAAGTGCTAGAGAGATATAAGTAATAACATTAAACAGTAATAACGACAAACATGCTTTAACCACTCTAGAAAGAGTAGGATATTTTATATAACCACCAGCATCTTTTATATTGAAAACCGCATTCCAATATTTACAGATATTTTGAAAACTGCATTCCAATATTTACAGATATTTTGATGTTATCATAATCATTCTTAATCAAAGTCACATCTTCACACATGTAAAGAATCCACTCTTCATTCATCTTATCAAAATCTGAAGAAGTTTTATTCACATGAGGAATATGTTGAATTAATCTGCTACATGAACTCCTAGACTCTTCCTTTTTTTCTATTATAAGGAGACAAACACTGGAGATCTTTGAGTAAAGGATTTGTTATAGGAAGTTTTTGAAGCAAATGCTTTGAAGTTGCTATGTAGCAGCTTCTAATACTTTGTAGAAATGTTGTTTTATCAGTAAGTTCTTCCAGCATTGCTTTTGCACCATGACCTACTTCAATATTGTTTAAATTTAACCAATTTTTTCCTGAATCAACATTAATTTGTAGCAACTTTACTCCATTTTTTTCACTGATTTCTTCTGGGTTTAAAAATTTAAACATAATACTGCGAACAAGTTCATTTAACTTACTGTACATCACATGTACTAAAGGTTCGACTTTTTGCATTAGAAGTAAATAAGGTTCAAAAGTTTTACAAAAAAATGAAACAAAATTCAGATATGCCAGAGTCTTAGGGTCTTTCAAATGTTTTATAATCCGAAGATATCTATCAGAAAGAGGAGATTTCGACTCTTTAGGTATTTTAACAATGAAATATTCCTTTAGAACATCATATTGCTCAACAATTCTCTCACAAACTGAGCCCAAAGTTAACCAACGGCTCTCAACATGACGAAGGAAACTATGTCTAGCTAAAGTTTCTTCCAGTATTTCTAACTGTAAGGAATGATAATCTTCCCTTCTTTCGGGAGATAGCTTGAAAAATTGATGAATATCTATAGCAAATCCATCAATATTACAATCAATTTTATCAATACCCTTACGCAGTGCTCCATGGATTATGTGTAAGCAACATGTACCCAAATCAATTAGTACTGCTAAACTTTGCTTACTCAGTTCACTATTTATTTGCTTTAAAACAGCTAAATTAACTCTTGGTCCATCCATTGACAACTGCATTAATTTTTCTAAATTCAAACCATTATTTTGAATAAAACTTAATAAAATTTTTACAATTTTATTGGCTTCAGCATGCCCTAAAAATGTGATTCGAGGTAACAAATGACATTTTTACCTTGTTTATCAGACCAATATGAGATGTAAATATCCAACTGTTTCTTTATTTGTTTTGTAGTAGTTTCATCGAAAAGTAAAACAAAATATGAAGTGCCGATATCCCGAAACAAAAGAGTTTTGAAATACGGACCTAATTCAAAATTAATCATATACCTTACTTTTTTGTCAGATAATTTGAGATTTTTTGCTATGGAGGAATCAAAAATTTCTCCGTAAATGTTAGCTAAATCATTCATAGATGAAAAAGAATAATTATTTTTTATTGCCACTAAAACTAAAATGGTTTCAGCTTTAATGGTTTTCTCTGATGTCGTTTTGGGGAGCCATGATTTGTTATTCACTACTACAGTCGATGTCGAGGATTCAGATGAAGTTGATGACTTGATAGTAAATAGTGTTTGATTCTTGTAACAGTTCACAGCTTTTTTGTGTTTTAATCCATCTGCATGCGCAAGCACTTGTCTAAAACCCATATTTGAAACACTGAATCTGCTTTTGCATACGAAGCCCTCCACAGAATGAACATCGTCAACACTTCGGCACCATGTCTTGATTAGGCATTTATTCCCATCTTCCAGTTCCAACCATTTGTCGGAAAATTTCGTTATCCTTGGCATTTTTAAAAAAAAAATGTTTTCAAAAAAGAAAATTCTGAGCTTGCTAATAAAAATTTTTCAAAACACTCATCAAAATCTTCCAAAACAGCGCGATAAGCATTTCAAGCATGCGCATAAACGTAGGCCAATAATTCTCACAATTTCGATATCATTGTAAATAGTTGTGCACTACTAAAATCAGAATCTTTGTCTGTAAAGGCACCAAATAGAATTTAATGGTAAACCCAAACCTAAATTTTTTTGACTTCAGACATGCGTGAGCAATGGCTGAAAACGAGGCGCAGACGAATGTATGGCAACCCTATTTCCGGTTTGAAAGAGAACAAAAAAGGGGGAAATTTTTCTCTTTCTTTTTGCATAGAAAGCAGTTGAAAGAAAAAATATATTCCACTGAAAGAAAAATTTACAACTGAAAAATATAAAATTATTAATTGAAATTAAACTTTCAAAGGAATGTAATAAAAAATTAAGGAATTCCAGGATTTATTTTGAAAAATAAGGACATTTCAGGACGTTTTTTAAAAAATCAGGAATTTCAGGAATATCAGGACAACTCCGAGCCCTGCAGTTGTAATATTTCTCAGATAACATATTATTCCCATAATGCCTAAAAAGACAAAATGCATATAATCCAAAGGAAATTTGCTTATCACTCCAATATTTAACTCTTTAAAAGGGGATTCTCCAGTAAAATGAAAATCATTATTTATGTCACCTCATTTCTCAAAGAAGCATTAATTTCTGGATAAGTCATCTTTCGATATCATTTACCTTTTTGTTACCTACCATTTATCATAACCATAGTAACCAGTAAACAATTTAGTACAAGTAACAAAAGCCCTTGATGGATATCACAAATTACTGCATTAACAAAAATTGAAAAGTTTTTACCCAATATTGCACGACTAGCATAACAATTTTTAAATCTTTAACTAATTCTTCCAGAAATTCATTGATATCAGGTTTCTTTTCAACAAATAAATACCAATGAGAAAAGGTGTATCTATTATCTTTCTAATGCTACCTAAAATTGATATGATCAGTTATACAAAGGAAATCTATCAATAAGTAAATTTATGCTTATAGTAGACTGTTTTAGTTTTCAAACCATACTAGAGTTTTTGCTTAATAGTGTTTTTTAAAGTGAAATGGATATATTCACAAGTTAAATTATGTTTCAAAAAACATTGTTTTAATTTCTCTTTAGGTACTGAATTGCTAAAGATATTTGACTCATTATATAAAGAGTTAAGTATTTTGAAATCTTTAACTGTGGCACTACATTGTTGATCTGAGTCCATGTAATTTTCAATACTGGTTTTTAATTACTATATATTATTAATATTATGCATATTTATAAACATTGTTTGTAATTCTTATTCGGACTTACATTTTACCAGTACAAAATAAATATAATCTACAAAGTGACAGAATTAAATAAATAGGCATTTTAAAGATATGTACTTGTTATTTATTTAAAAGAATTGATAGTACTTACCAAAATATTCTGCTAGAAATGATATAATTAATAATAGCTAATTCCAGAGCGAAATATAACTAGTACTAGAAAAAGATATAGTAAACACAATGAATTTCAAATATGGCGGCCGCGCATGCGTAGACTTTTTACTTATTCTACTCGTGATTCGTTTCAATCTCTTTGGTAAATACTACGGCTGTCGATGACGATGTGCTGTAGAAAAAACAGTGACCCTTTCATGTATAAGATACCGGACCGGTGAGTGAATACCAATAAGCCTCTGCTACTAGGCATTTTTAGTAATTTCGTGCACTCTGGACGTGCAATCGCGCAGGATGGAGTGAGGGTATCTTTCTTGACGGGCGCCACGCGCCCGGCAAAGCGTCCCCGGCACTCCCGAACGAAAAAGCGCGCGATCGCACGGCCAGAGTGCCCCCTTCCTTCTATATCCACGAGTCCCAACCCGTACTGGGTTTTATAGCGGACTTTTTATACCACACCGCCTTCTTTTCATTTCCACGAGTCCCAACCCGTAATGGGTTTTATAGCGGACTCTCACATACTTACCTCTCTCTTCTGAGACGGGGAGCTATAATGCTCTTCTTAGACAATGACAACGGCCATACCATGATGAAACTACCGGTTCTCGTCCGATCACCGAAGTCAAGCATCATCGGGCGCGGTCAGTACTTGGGAGGGTGACCACCTGGGAACACCGCGTGCCGTTGGCATTTTTTTTTTTTTTAATTATTAGAAATTAATTTTTATATTTTATTATATACATTTAAATTCAACATCAAAATTTATTAAACATTTAAATGAATATCACGAAGTATATAAGTTTTTAAACAAAAATAATAGTCTATAAGCATCAATAAGGTGATCGTTGTTTTTTTTGAAATTTTAATCATTCAAAAATTCTTCCACACGAACAAATGCAAATACTTTAATCTATATTACAATATATATGCTTATATTAAAATTGATATGTTTGTATTTATTTCTTCTATGAAATTTCAATCGCTTAGCAGTTCTCCTTGTTTCACATAAGCACAAATTCAAATATTTAAATCTATATTGATGTATTTGCTAATATTGTAATGCATTTGCTTATATTAAAACCTGTATATATTTTTGATTTTTTACGATTCAAAATCAAAAATTAATTTTCGCGATTTTAATACAGATCTATAATTTTGCATATAAAATCTACACATTCCCCAATATTAAAATCCATATATTTGAATACATACATTTTACAATACAATTAAATGGGGAAAAAAAAAACATTTTAAAATATACTTTACCATCGTACGGAAATTTTTATTAAATATTATATTTAAGATACCCAGAAAGATTTTTATGAAATTCAACGATCTTAAAATTAATTAAAACAAATTTAGGATTATAATTTTTAGATATTTATATATTATTTATAAAATACTTTATATTACTTTAAGTTAACGCTAATATTTACTTCATATTGGCGTAAAATAATACAGTATGTAGGATCTTGACTGAAAAACTGTGGCAAGTAAGAAAAAAGAGTTTTGAACCATTTTTGGAAATTTACTGATTAAAATCTCTCATCATTTGAATTATTATTCATATTATTTATGAAGGTGTTGTCTTACACTCCGAAACTATTATCGCGTTATTGTTTTAAACTATACTAAACTTTAAATAAAATATTTGATATCTCATTTCTATGCTTAGTATGTTGTTGTGACATATTTAAACAAAGAAATTTAGCCGAAAATGTACTTTCCCCACGGTCAGAAAATACTAAAAGTACGGATGTCTCTTCCAGGATTTAATATAGACAATACGTGAGATCTAAATAATCACACGAATATGATACTCTAACAAATTGCTATAAGTGGATAACTAATCAATCTATATTGAATTTAAAGGCTGCATTCAACTTAAAATGAACGAATAATTCAAATTCTGTTATTATTTTCATTATAAAAAGCAGAAATTTCGAAAAATTCGAACAATAATTTTGGCCATATTCACATTGTGCATTGAATTTTGCAAAGTTTTCATGTACAAAATCTGTTATTAATTTAACAAAAATCCAATATATAAATAATTTGATGTGTCCATTTATTATATGAAATACACTTTAAACTGATCAAGGTGATTAATTTAATATCGTTTTATACTATACTAAACTTTAAATAAAATATTTGAATATTCCTTCAGTACATTTCACTTTTGAACAGTAGTCCTTTACTGACTTGTACCTGTAAATTTGAACCCTGTATGTAAATAACTGAATTTTAGTTCAATACTCATGTCTGATGAAAACAAAAACAATGAAAAGTAGAATTATTTAAATGAAACTATGGAAATAACTGTACATACCAAATTTTTTCATTTTAAATTGAGTTTTTGCTTAAAAACTATTTAATAAATTCCATATTGGTGATAACATTAAACATTAAATAAAAATTATTTAAATTATATTATCACTATGCAATATTTCAAAATAATGTCTTGGTAAATAATTTCTAAAAATCATTTACAAAATACTTTAATGATGAAAATTACATTCAACTGATTTTCAGGTTTTATAATGAATTAGTCTCATAATTTTTTCTAATTCTGGTATATTTATAATGATTAAAAATTAACTAAAACATTTAAATATCTGAGAATTATTCGATTTGCAAATTTCATGTATATTCTATTTTATTTTGGATATAGATATCTCGTGGATATAGATATCTCGTGGATATAGATATCTATTGGATATAGATATCTACTGGATATAGATATCTATTGGATATAGATATCTATTGGATATAGATATCTATTGGATATAGATATCTCGTGGATATAGATATCTTGGATATAGATATCTACTGGATATTAGAACATCACAGGGATATCTAAAATATCCGTAGGATATCCAATGGAGCGACTTTTTTGGTAGTTGGTAGATATATATATTTGGATATCTATAAAATTAAGAATTTTATACTATATATTTATTTATTTAGTTATATTAGTTTGGGGATAAAGTTATCCATTATTTTTTTCCGGTAGACGTCTGTAGTGATCGCTATCTCGTGAGGTATCTATCAAACAATTTCAGATTTATGCTCGTTGGAAAGGTGACATTTGACACTAAAATATCCTCTTGCGGTTTTTTGTTTGATTCATTCAGTTATGAGTACAAGGTTTTAAAAATAGAAGACAACAAACAGAAAATTCGATACATTTTAGTTTTTCTTTTATAATGGCGAAAAAGCTAACCAGGTGGCTAAAATTCTGAAAGGTGTTTATCGTCCTATATATGACTGTAACAACCAGTTACGCACAATTTCGATTTCGTCGATTCCATTTGGATAATAGCAATTTAAAACTGCTGGTAGAGGGAAGGCGCCCACTTTCTAAAACTTTCGCAAAACGGACGTAGCAATCATTTTCGGCAAATTTTCAAAAGATCTTGTTTTGTTGATTTTTCAGTTCTGCTTCGTCATTTGAGGTTGGATGGATGTTTGAGTGAATGTTCCTTGTCATTCATCTTGCATAAAGGCAAATCTAACAATATGCTTCGTGCGTTAAAGGCGCAATTAACTTAGGATGGTATTTGCAGCTCATCAAATAGCTTTCAGATTTACAGTAATGCTATATTCTATGTTAAAAAAATAAATAGGAAATTGGAGTTACAAGTAAAAGAAACCGAGAATCTAACTATTAAAAATGTGAACTTTGTGTGAACTGCTTTTTCTTTTAAAATAATTTACACATCAAAAATAAATAAATTTTGATTCGGGAATTTTTTATTACATTTTTAAATGTCCAAGAAAAATAATTAGCCTTACCAATAAAATGTTTGCTTTTGTAATGGTTTGAATTTCTTAAAAAACATGCTTCATTTTCATCAAATTAAAAAAAAGTAGATATTTTAATTTCTATTTATGGGAAAAATGAATGAATATGAAAGAATTTATTTAATGAGTTGAATGAACGCAAGAAATAAAATGAAGTGTTAGTGAAAAATTAATTACAACATGCTATTAAAAATTGTTCTCGGCTTTTAAAAAAAAAAAAAAAAAAAAAAAAAAAAGCGGAAATGTAAGAAAAAATTCAATTCTTTTTCTTATTTCAAAATTCTGTTTTAACTTTATTAAATGATTTGTCATATTAGATAATGTAAGCATAAGTCATTAAAATGACTTAAAAATGAATTAATCTTATTTTTCGTCAATATGCACTCTGATGTAATTGGCAGCATGTTAAACATATATTAGAAATTCAAATTCGACTAACTTCCATGAGTTATTTTTCCTAAAAAGATTGCATAAAAATCCGTAAGAAAATGTTTGTTTGATCTTTCAAAATTTTTTCTTCTCAAATATAGTGCCCTACATTGTTTTTCTTCATTAAAGAAAAGTTTTACACAAAAAATACTAGA
>JAPDSC010148615.1:15000-16621 GCA_026290005.1 Latrodectus geometricus
ACTCTTGAACTCTCTCTTCAAAGTTCTTTGCAACTTTCCCTCACGGTACTTGTTTGCTATCGGTCTCACGGCCGTATTTAGCCTTAGGTGGAGTTTACCACCCGATTAGGGCTGCACTCCCAAGCAACCCGACTCCAAGGAGATCGCATCCGGAGGAGACCCGGCGACTATGGGCCTCGCACCCACTCTGGGTCAATGCCCCGGTCAGGGGGACTTGCCGCCAGTTCCACCTCCGGCACGCTCACTCCTAAACGCCACATTTCCCGGAGGCCAGAGACCTCGGGATTCGGCGCTGGGCTCTTCCCTTTTCGCTCGCCGTTACTCAGGGAATCCCTGTTGGTTTCTTTTCCTCCGCTTATTTATATGCTTAAATTCAGCGGGTCATCTCGTCTGATCTGAGGTCGACAGATAAAGATATCAGTCGTGACCTTTCGCTGCGTTGAGCCGGCGTTCTATGCACTGTGTGCAATTATGGAACGTAGCCACGCATTAGCACGAAAGCACCCAAGCGGACGATCCGACTTCCCCTTTCGTCTGGCATTCTCTCTGCGTCATCAGCTCCCAGTCCAGTCGCGGGGAGACGATCAGTCGTTCTCCCTCTTTGCCGGACCGAAATTGTCAGGCGGAGCGACGCTTCTCGGCCAGGGGGATCGCGGATCAAGACCTTAGGCAGGCGGATAGTCGAAACCATCCGGTGCAGCCAATTGGAGGAACACTCCTCCTGTGTAAGTCTCATCCGACCCTCAGACAGGCGAGGCCCCGGGGAATACCCGAGGCCGCAATGCGCGTTCGAAAAATCAGTGCTCAATGTGTCCTGCAATTCACACCAAGTCTCGCAGCTGGCTGCGTTCTTCATCGACCCGTGAGCCGAGTGATCCACTGCTCAGAGTTGTCATTTTAGTCGGCAACCTCACGGAAGCCTTATTGCGTTCTAGTTTATGTTCAGGACGCTTCCCTACAGGGAAACTTTCCGGGGATTGTCATCATTCACGGAAAGGCACTCCCGAGCAGGCACGACCATTGAACGTCGCGCCAGGAGTCCCCGGGACTCACAGCTCGAAGAGACCCACCGGGTCAAGGCACCAACGGGGCGGAGAAGCCAGTGCAGCTCCCTCTTCAAGCCTAGCCCCGACAATAGAGTCGGAACCTCCCTCCTGCCGTCGTGATCGGCCGGGAAACAGGCACACCCATGAGGTACCAAGACGCTTTGCGTTCGATAGCAAGCTTCGCGTCCCGTGAGCGGAACGCCAGCGAGCCTTCGGCGGACGGGATAAACCGTCCGGGTTCAAGTCGGTTTGACGTTGCCATCTGCGGACAACCGTCGGTAATGATCCCTCCGCAGGTTCACCTACGGAGACCTTGTTACGACTTTTATTTCCTCTAAATGATCAAGTTTGGTCATCTTTCCGGCACTCGGCTCGACCCGAGGGCCAATCCGAGCGCCAGTCCGAAGACCTCACTAAATCATTCAATCGGTAATAGCGACGGGCGGTGTGCACAAAGGGCAGGGACGTAATCAACGCTTGCTTATGACAAACGCTTACGGGGAATTCCTGGTTCAAGGGAGACAATTACAAATCCCTATCCCCAGCACGAAGGAGTTTCAACGGGTTACCCAGTC
>JAPDSC010148618.1:0-32746 GCA_026290005.1 Latrodectus geometricus
TATAATTTGATAAAAAGATTTCTGATAAATTAATTGGTATTCTTTCTGCTAGCAATATTTTACAAAAGAGCTCAGAGCAGAACAGTAAATGAAAAACTTTCTTCAGAATTGGAAGATCCCTTTTCAAATTTAAGAATTTAATAGTGAAATATAAATTCATTGTTACAAATGCTGTTATTCTTACAAATGCTGTTATTCTTACAAATGCTGTTATTCTTACAAATGCTGTTTTTTAGATGCAAATCTCAAAGAAAGACTGCTTGGGAATTTTCTAGTTTTCCTACGCTATGACAAAAAGTATGCTCAGGTAATAAAAAGTAGTAGATGCAACAATATATTGCAAATATGGAATCTCTAGAGAAACATAGTTCATTATTTTAGTTGATGGCAACACGTCATCACATATTTAAGCCTTAGAAAAGAGAAGACTTGAATGTCATTGCTAAAAGGTTAAGTATTGGAACTAATAGTTAGAGACATAGAATAATATAAAAAAATTTACGTTAAATTTAGATGTAAAATTTTAATGCAAAAAGTTTAATCTGGATGAATTAACATTAAATAAACAGACTAGATTAGTTACAGTTTGCATGTTAACACCAATGACTTTCAAAATTCACTGAATGAGTTATCTTCTTTGATTAAGAAACATAAATTAAGTAGATAAACATAAAAGATTATAATCTGAGCTATATAAATCAAACTTACAAAGCAGATGCCCTTATCCCTTTCTCCTCCAGCACAAATGTGTCTCTTTGTCAACGGAATACCCAAAATAGCGTAAGTGAAAGCGCACAAAGAGTTGGTTGGTATGTTTTCTGTAGCTGTCTGCAGAACTTTAGCAGATTCTCGTCCTCCTGAAAAAGTAAATTAAAGTTAACAAAAAAATTTGAATCAGTAAAATCTAATCTATAATTTATAAGCTACATCATCAGGATATGGAATCCCCATAAATATGTACAACTGTGTATAATAATATGGTCAATATATCACGTGAATTCTAGATGAACTAATGTCCTAAGATTTTTTTTATTATTGTGAATTCAAATAGTACAGTTAATTCCATGACAATGTGATTTTTTTTTCTAAATCTAGAAATTAAGAGTTATTCTTACAAAATGCTCTCTCTCTCTCTGATATACCCATGATTTTTAAATCTAAATATTATATCTTCAAATTACAATAAATAACTACTTCTTATCATTTAAGTTTGTACACAATGCATTAAAAATTAATATATAATATAAAATTGAGTATGATAATAAATTTAAAGTTACCTCTCTGTGTTACACCCCATCCCATAACTTGAGCTTTCATGTCTTCGAAGAGGGTATCTTTGGTAGGCAAGCATATGGTTTGGACGTTATCGCTGAGCGTCACTGGCGTTTGCAGTTTCATCAAAGCGATGTCGTACTCAGTTCCTGAGCCATATTCCTTGTGGGCGATGATCTCCTTGAATAAGATTTCGGTATCGGGTCCGTCTCTGTTGATGTTCCCGACGTAAGCGTTGTACTTCTTGGGATCTTCAACATCGCGCCCACTGAAAGTAAAAATTATATTGGAATCAATAAAATCATTAAAACTATCAGTTTAAAAATTAAATAATGATTTATAAGCATTTTTCAAGTATATTAATGAAATATTTATTTAAATAATATAGATTAACAAGCCATTCGATTTTTTGAAATTAATATTTTGTCTCGAAATGGCTATTCGGAACCATTAAATTACTAGAAATAATATAATTCTTATTTCGATTGCAATCATTTTTATCACATTCTAGTTTAATTTTCTCCAAATTAAAAATAAAAAATTGCATTAATAATGAATCACAATTAAAAATAAGACTACAGTTGACATTTGAACTTATGGATTATCAAAAACAAATCTTATTTTTATTTTTTATTTTTAGTTTATATACTCAAATAATCATTCATATTTGTACCAATTAACATCCAGTTTCCTCAATATTGTAAATTCAGTAAACATACAATACTGATATCACAAAACTTACGTATGCACAATTTAATTAAAAAATTTTTTACATTTTCACATAATATATTATATACATTCACACAAATATATTCAAATAATTTTTTTACTATCTAAAAATGTAGAAATAATTTGTCTTGAAAATAAAATTGATTTTAAAAAAAAAATGTCAAACAACGCAAGCAGTAAGTTTTTCATAAGAAAACTTTATCTGCACACGTGTAGAACGTAACTTTTAGAAATGATGTTTTAAAGGTAAATGAAGAATGTTGCATATATTTTTTATAACCTCCTTAATATATTATATAATTATTTTAGAAAACTGCTATAAAAAATTAGATATATATTTTCAAGCTATTTTTTTATCCACTCACACTTTAACATTTTTTCTTAAATTTTGTTGTTGACTGCTTACATTGAGTTGTATTTATATTATTTTCTCGTTTTCACGATTTTATTCAAATATAATAACTTTTATTTATTTAAAATTATAGTAAATTATAGTAAAATTATTTATTTAAAATTAAACTAGTAAAATTATATTTAATTTTTCTTATATACTGGATGTCGGCATCATTCAACGTACTAAACGTATTTGTTACGTGCATTAGTATAATCTTTTTTGTCGGTATATAACACACTATAAAAATGTTATGTTTGCGTAAATTATTTATAAATTACATTATTATATACATTGTATTGAATATAATTAGTAACACAGCACTTACAAAACTACGCAATGAGCTGCGGTCATCAATACTTTGGGAGTTATCAAGGAAGAACTGCAAATAAATTTCCCTTCATAATGAAGTGCCACCTATAATGAATAAATATGTAAATAATTTTTAATTATACAAAATTTGTACATAATCTAAAAAGAAATAAAATCAAGTCTCATTAAATTATTATAACCACAAAGCTAAAACATTTAATACCGAGTAGTATCAGTTAAAAAAAATAAATCGTATACGTCATCACTCACTTCTTATTTATAAGTAGGGCAATCTTTATTTTTATTTCGTTAAGATTTCATTATGTCTTTTATGATTGACATTTGAATGGTTAACATTTTATGTGAATGTGATCAATTTCTATGTCTGATGTAGATCCTTACAGCGGTTTAGAGAATTTCTTATGTTCTGAGCAATTCTATGGCTATAAAAATTAAAATAAAGTTAAAATTTAAATCTCGGTAGTCATAATATACCTAAATTTTCAAAACCATTTAAAATGATAATTCCTTTTGACTTTTTAATGAATCTAAATAGTAGAATATTATAAAGAATTCCTCCTAAAAGCTAAAAAATATGCTTTGTGAATTATGAATATTTTGTTCATAAACAATTATTTTAAACAAATCTCACCATCCAAGGAAATTCCTTATCCAAAGCGTCCCTTCCACCGATGACTCGAGGCGATAACTCTTCATCTGGATCTGAAATTACAATACAAATTATAATAAAATTATGATCAAACAAAGCATATTATTTTTGATATAACACATAAAATTCGAAGGTTATGATAAATTTTAATAAAATAATTTTAAATATAAATGTCATACTAAGTCACCTCGTTTAATCAAATTAACTTAAATAAAAATTGTTTTTCTTTAAATGCAAACTGTAATTTTTCCATTTTTCATAAAACCACTTCCATAGTAAAAAAGATTTTTTACAAATTGTATTAAATTAGTTTGAACTAATTCTTACATCTCTTCTTCTTACTGACTACATAATTAACTATATTAACTTAATTAATTAATTTTTACATTTTTTAAAAAATTATATAGCATAAGATTCCATTTTAAAATAAAAAATTTAATGCGATATACTAAAAATATCAATTCTGTTTTACCTAAATTTAATGAAATTTCAAATGCTATTCAGTAATTATGGATCTAGCACAAAAATCGTTCAATATTAGAATATTATGTTTTATAACTGATGTTGTTTGTAATAATTTTATCCATATCATTACATATATTTCGTAGGTGTCATAATTTGGTATTCCATTAAAAAGTTTACAATAACTAATCAAAATTGCTTTGCAAACAAGTTACATATTATTTATATTAAGTTTGTACGGCAATTAGAAAATGTCATGCCTAATGATTATTTTTTCAACTCATTCATGTAAAACAGGTAGTAAAAGTGAAATTTACAATGTGTTTAAAATTATGCATCAATTTTTCACTAAGAAAATTTAATTTTAACGTTGTTGTTTGATAAAAATGTTTTGATACATTATATTATTAGGAGGAAATTGCTTACCAGTGGCTTTTTGATTTTTTAAATAAGGTCAAATAGTAGCACTACAGCATTATTTATATGATGAGAAATTTCGAGCGTGGCAAGCAGCGTCTCAATATTACAGCTTGTCACCTCCAAATTTTTTTAGCAAACTTAATAATAATCCAGATGATCATATGAAACACCTAGTAGAATCTTAACAATACTCTATCAATAATAGCAGAGAAAATAGTTACGTTATTATCATGGCCCTAATGGATCGTACATTTACATCAAGAAATGGGTTCATTTGCTAGACAACAATTATCTACACTTATTTTTAACGACACTTACAGCAGTATAAATTAATAGATTGGAGGCATTTTTTTATTCTATATCGCAGAAACAATACTCTAAATAATGTTATCAATGAGGAGACTAAAGACAAGAGTCATTTGACGTCGTGCTTTCAAATGTATTGCCAACATGCTTGCCACTTGATGCACATCTCCTTCTGTTACAAACTTATTGTTTATTGTGACATTTAGAAAATAGCCGTTACATTTCTATTGTGGTAAGAATCTATTTACTCTTCTTATTTTCTCTTTATCTACTCTTTATTCAATGCCATTTAAATCCTACATTTATACATGGATAAAAGAAGATAGCATGTTGATACAGATCCTTTTTGGTTTAGAAATTGTTCAGTTAGTGTCCTGGTTAGCACGTCTACCAGTTAGGTCAATAAAAAAAATGCTTGGTTCACAGTTACAAGAGACTGGTTGGGTACCATATACCAATCATTAATGTCTCTCTCTCTCTCTCTCTCAATGAAAAAAAAATTTAGTGTATTATTTAAATTGCCTGACAAATGCACCTGTGCTTGTTATCTAATATTTGCTTAGCATGTCTTGGACTACAAGTGTTGTCATTCTGCTCTGTTTGGTTGTACTGGGTACTGATTTATCAAGATCCATGAGTCTAAATTTCTAATCATATTTATTTTCAGCATTTTATATTTATAAAATTAAAATAATTCTGTCATTAGCATTTCTTCCTGGTATAACAATTTTATTTACATTGCTTTACAAATACAAAAACTAATTATTTTTTAAAATTTATTTTGCCATGTAAATCCTCCTATTAAATAAATTTCTCATTTTTATCAAACTTTAATAATTTCCAAGAACATTTTATTTATAAATAAAATTAGAATTTTCGTATAGGAATTTTACATAATCATAACTGAATAAATTTTACTTTTCTAATTCAAACTGAAAACTATTCATTATGCATATGAAGTAGACATACTTTAATTGCTATTAATATTTATCAGAATAAAAGCTAATCTGATTTAAAAACAAATTCAAACAAGCGAAAATGTTGTATCATAAATACAAATTTTAATTTATTTCTTCTGATTTCAGGTATTATAGTAATTTATCTGCATAAAATGTAGTTTTCTTTTGTAAATTATAAAAAAAAATTTAAAAGTATTAAGGCTGAAAGACTATTCTATTAAGTGAAAAACATATTTTCTCACCTGCTATCATCCTGTCCATTGTTACAATATCCTGTAAATAAATAGAATTGAATATTACACACAATCTATAGTTATATTATAAAAACATAAACAAATTTTAAATTGATTTCATTTTTCATTAATTAAACTGAAATTAACTATTAATACCTAACTCAAAAGATTATGCATATTACATTTGAAATTTGTAAAATAATATCTTCATCATAAGTACTTAATTTTTATCACATTTCAAAATTTATATTATCTCATTGTTTATGTAAAAATTAAAAAAAAAACTTTTGGGTGATTTAAAATGCATAGTTTCAAAACTTTATCTTTCGAAAGATGCAAAGATGATGCATTTTTTTAGTGAACACATTTTCTATAAGTGTTACAATAACTATGTTATGATGTATATTATTTTGTACCATATATGTTACATTGTTTCATTTTGTATTTTAAATAAACTTAAACAATGTTAACAGCTTCAGAAATTCTTTAAAAATTCATAAAACTATTAAACATTTTATAATTGGTTTATTTTGATGTTTTGTAATAAGTGTTTCTTCTAAAAATAACAAAGAACCCAAAACGTAAATAAATGTAAATTTTAAAAATATTCAAATGATTTCATTCAACAGAATGCACTGAATTTCATTTACTGGATCTTAATTATTTTTTATATAATATCTTTAATACAACTACTATTTTTATGTATACTTGCCATAAACCAGACATTATATTTCAATATATTCCATGATAACATCACCATTATTGTTTTATTTTAAGATAACTATCAAATCAGAACTAATGCGGAATTAATAAAAATGAACCTCATTCAGAGGTTCAACTAAAAATTCAAATTTATTTTTTATTCAAACACGATTTCATTATAAGCTCTGATTAAAAAGTAAGGAATATATTCATTGGATTTCCAACTATCAAAATGTTCTCCCTCAAGGGATGCTAGTTGCATTGAAATTGTATAAAATACCAGAAGAAAACTCGGGAAACTATGTTTGAAATGTTTGTACTTGATTAATTTGCTTATACTTAATTAAATTTTGACATTTACACAAAAGTATATGTAGATAAATATAAATATTTAGGTATGTTTATAGTTTTCATTCAAAGTTGGTAAAATATCTATTATTACTATTTATAAATTTCAACATTATTTCTAAAGAAAGAAATTTTGTTTTACCTCATTTTACTGTCGATATTCATAAATAAGATAAGTCTCTGTTTATTTCTACAGTTTAAAAAAAATACTACTGTCCATGCATTAATATTTTTCTTCAAATTATATATTTCCTTAATTTTTTGTAATTACTATCCACGAATGAAATAAAAAAGGTATATTTTTAAGAATTAAGAAAATTTTAGAACTTATTTTCTTAGGGTTTTATTGTTTTTGTCTTTGTAATCGTTGCTATCATCAAATCTTGAATTAGAATTAACGTACAATAAATATCAAAACCAGGTTCTTCGAAATATAACATTTTGAGTTTTGTTAAATTTGATTACATTTAAAAATAAAATTTGCTGTAAAAATGAAATTTACATTTTAAAATTTTTAATACGCATCTTTACAAAATTATATGTTTGTGATTTTTAAGAAAATATTTTTAAAAATAACGAATGTTTTTACAAGCTATAACAACAAAATTATTTGTACATATTAACTATGATGAATGTAAATATTAACCCTGACTAATAAATATTTTCATAACATTGATTTATAAGAAAATCTAAAAAATAGTAGTAATCTAGAATAATTAATGGAAGCTCTCTAAGTATTTTGAGAATTTGTCATTAAGTTTTTTATCTTTTGCTAAGGGTAACTATTTTTTTCAATAATTCAAACTTCCAGTTATTACCTCAAAGAGTTTTATTTTCATAAAAAAGATAATTTTTTAATTATATGTCAGAGAAACAAAGCTTAAATTGTACTTACATTTATGTTTCTGCATTGAACAGCGGCTACCAGAGCTGCTAAAATGATTGTTACTGGACCATAAGCCATGGTGAGATTGTTAATGATGTGAATTGAATGCTCATTTATATACTCTAAAATGATACAGGCATCCCGTTTCTCATAAAATATGCATGTGAACACGGAATTCTTATCAGAAGTCATTGACATCAAAGAAAAATGTATCATCATGCGGATATATGGGGGCACCGGTAGGACATTAAATCCGAGCTTAAATTTGACTATAAAAGCTAGAGACGAATATGCAAACTATGCATAGATGAAATTAATAAGACGAATAATATACGTCGAACTATTGATGGTTACTTTGGAAATTATCTTGGTTAAACATACGGAATATGTGGAGCAGTGTAAATGGTATTAATTCATCGGGATTATATATACTTATCATTTGTGAATCTTATTGCTTCTCTGGTATTTACTCAAATATAAATTAAATAGGTGCTCCCATTATAAGGACAAACAAGGAATTGATTTTAAAGCTGAAATGTCATAGTTCATTCAAACTTATCACTGTTCTTAAATATAAAAAAAAAATCTGAAGCACATTATTAAGCAAGTTTATCTTAAGTAACAGTGTCAAATGTGACATGATATATATGAATAGTTCAGATATATATTAATGTGTGATTTCTAAAAAAATTCTCATAACGAAAATGTTTCTTGAAATGTCTTAGACATTATAGCCCATTACAGACTAAGACAGTCTTAGAGAGTGAACGCCATATTGTTAAACCTTTTCCATAATCCTTCACCTGGTAATTTCCTTTTCAGTCATTTGTTTTGCCATAAAATCCAGTTATCAGCTATTGAGTCTGCTATTTCATTTTCTTCCCTTGTTTTATTTAAAAGTTACTTTTTAGATGAGTTTGAATCTCTACAGATGCCATCATTTAATGACATTATTGATGTGTTTAATTACTTTAACAATATTTGGCTTTTTAAACTGCATATATTGCTCAACTTTAAAAACAATTTTTCCTTAAATATATGTACTATTTTCTTTAACGTACCAGATGTTTTTAAATATTTCTGTTTAAAATGAATGGTATGTTTTCCTCAAGTTTGTTTATAATCCAAAATTCACTTTCACATAAAGTAATTGGTCTTACCAGAGTCTTATTTTGCTTTAATGCTTCATTATTTTGATTTAAAATTTGATAGATATTAGTTTGCATATTTTTTTATCCTACTTGCATAAAACTGATTCTTGAAAACTCTCTTTATTATACAATTTAACTATAACCTTTTGATATATATTTGTTATTAAGATTGAGTGCACCTGATTTGAAATACAAAAACCATGAAATCAATTATTTTAATTTATAAGACAAAAGCCAAAATCTTAAAAATGAATTAAAAGTTAAACTACGCCAGAAAAAGTAAACGTCATACATATGATTTAATAGGGATTTATATGTATGTATATACAAAAGATATCACAGAGCCTCATAAGTATTAATAAAGTACAGAACATATATTTTTTACTCAATTCTAAAATTAATTAATAATTCAATGTTATGCATAGAACCATATAGTAAAATAACTAATCGTTTAAATAATTCCTCATTGTGACAAAATAAAAAACATTTAATAATTCAACTTGATTTTAAATGAAAATGTAAAATTTCTGAGTTTTCTTTTTACTGCTTCTGTATTCAGTGTGATTATAAATTTCAAGTACACGTAAATATTTATTGTTAAGGGATAAATTATTGAGAAATGTGATTTATGGTAAAAAAAATAAGAAACTTTTTTATAATTACGGTCATTTTTATAATGAAAATTGCTCAATCTGGAGTTTACCCATCAATTCATTTTGCATTTTTAAGAAATCTAAAGTATTTTGGTAAAACAATGTTCTATGATTTCTGTATATTGAAATATTTTTTACGAAACTGGGAAATTAATTTTAATACAATATCATTTTAGTCTTAAATTAGTTGAATTTTTATGAGGTGTAGAATTTATGTTATTGCTTACAGAACTGTAAAATGTGCTTAAAACTTCAATTTTTATATGGCCTGATGAATTGTTTCCTGGTGTCAATATTTATTAAATTATTTTGTGATTTCATTTTAAAAACAAAGGTATATAGTCAGTAACAAAATAGAATACCCTTTAAAGACGGGAATTTTAAAAATTCGAAATGAATGAAACCTGGTAAATAATATGTGAAAATACATATACTAATTCATTAGATTCTACTTAAAACCTGAAATATTTGACAAAAATAATTTCCTTTTTTAAGTTAATATTATATGATTCTTTTAAAAATGAGTATTTTAATCAAATAAATTTGCAGCAACTGTATAAAATAAAAAATTTCGTGAAATTACTTGAGCTCCGCAACTGTAAATTGCCTAATTATTTCGATTTATTTAAATTTTCCAGAAATAATTAGCAAAAATTAAATCTTAAAATAATAAACACTCAGTTATAAAGAAAGGTGAGGTAATTGTACTAATTTTGATCAAAATTGTTGAATAAACATGAATTAGTAATATTATTTTACTAATTAATAATTTAAATTGAAAGAGCTTAAAAATATTCTGAATGGAATAGGATTGTATGTATCATATAAATATCAAAAGAGTTAAGAGCTTTTTATTTTCCAAATGGTGTACTGAATGTATTTGAATTAAGTTAAAAGCAATCTTCTATAAAAGCAAAATATATGTGTTTTGTAATGAGTTCTTTGCAAGATATTAATCTGAAATGTATCTGCATATTATCTGCAAAATTAAAATTCAATTCCAAAATATTTTTAATCATATTAAATTAGCACTTATGAAAAATTATCTATGTAATACAACGTTAATGTAATACAACGTAATTGAGCATTATATTAATTATCAAAACAATTTATATAAAATAACTAAACTATTAATGATATACATGAGAAAGATTAATTTTCATGCAATTGATAAAAATATATAATTTGAACGTGAAGCTATTAATAATGTATTTTGGTATTATTTATCTATGCTAGTAGTTCATAACTTCACTGATATAGAATTTTATATTTTTAAAATGAATTTGAAGGGGGCTCAGTAGCCCCAACCCCTGTCCCTATCAAGACATTTAATGAAATCCCTGCAGTCAGGAAACATTTTAATAAGATTAAAGGGCAAATACTTATAATAAAAGAATGGTACATAGGAACAAGCCCTGTTGGTTCTCTAAACCTCACTTGTGACTGAAAAGATCAGACTGTTCTTTCCAGGTTTTCCAGTGACCGCTTGAGGGGGCTTTGTTTCTATAAGGGTCAGAAGATTTTTCCTACATGCAACAAGTGCTCTTTAGATCACATTTTGGACTGTCTTCATCTCTCCCGCGATGACTTAATTATAAATCCTTTAATGTTTTTGGGCTTTATGAAGAACAATAATCTCATGGATCTTGTCTAGCAGTCGCTAGACCTGGAGGATATGTCAGACAACAAGACAATACACAACACATTGAACATTACAGAATAAAGTTGAAATTTTTTCTAAGAACGACTATGTCTCCTCATTGATATTTCTTTAGAAATTCAATTTTCAAAAATAAACTTTTTCAGAGTTAATTTACAGTTATTTTTATAAATATTTTATTATAACTATGAACAGTAATTTTAGTTTGTCATAAAATCAAAAACTTATTGACTGAGGCCATTCCATTCAATTATCAAACGTGCCTTCTTTTGGGAATTTATTCCAAATAAACAAAAAATTGAGAGTGTTATTACAGATTCTTATATGATATTATTTTATTTTCTTCATCATTCATTCAAATTTTTACTGCATTCATCACTTTCTAATTTACATATTAAAACCTATAAACTGTAATTATACAGCTTACCTGCGATCCCTTTAAAATGTTAATTTAATGTATTAGCGAATAATTTTAATGAATATATATAGGTATTTCCTTTCATTCAACAATTTTATTATGTAAATATCAAAAATTATTGCAATCTATAGATTTTTTGCGTAATGAATGCAGCATGAAAAAACAAATATCAAATTCACACCTTCCTATTTTCATCTGTCAAAATTTATAAAGCCTATTTAATAACAAACTATAATATAACAGTAACATAATTTCTGTGGGCATATTTAATGATCTCCGTTAAACTTTTCAAAGCAAATTTTATAAACGAAATGACATTTTCTTTTATTTAAATAATTAAATGTACTTTAAGCAATTATACTGTGTTTCAACATTCGCGAAACATTTGATATTTTCATAATTTTTATATCGGGTTCATGCAGCGCTTTTTAAAACGTATTATTGAAATTTAATAAACATTAATGATCTCTTTAATATTACGATATAATTATACAAATGACAAAAACATCATTAGTTAATATTTACAAAGCATAGTCACAGTAACTTTTTTCTTTTTGGAAAGGCATCATTTCGACTGGCAGGTTTATCGCGTAATTTAATGGTTGTTAATTATACAAAACAAGTCATGGTCGCAATATTTTCCAAGAGGCATGATATTTCTTTGGATAATAGGTGAATTCTAGAAGTTATCTGCTTCGCCATTCCTTTTAAATTACGATTACCGAACTGAATTTTGAGATAAAGATGACATACCCACTAGGTACCCCACTACATAAGATGGCATCAATATCGTCACTTGTTGTGTCCTTATATGTATATATATATATATATATATATATATATATATATATATAATAATTAAAATTTACAAATGAATTTTCCAAAAATTAACTTAATTTTTTAAACCTTTGTTCAGTTTCTTATATTAGGCCATATGAAACAACATTATAAATTCATATCGCATATTTCATAGACTTCAAAAATTTTTTAAAAAAAATTAGTGATTAATTTTTTCTCATTTGTTTTTTTTATTTTGATCCTACTTTAACATCCTTGAACGAACTTACCGATACCCAGCAATAAGACATTGTACTTTCAAGAGAATGCTTCGATATTGATTTTAACTATTGTTGAACATTGGGAGATGAGTGTTTTCTCTTTTTAGACACACATTTGTTCCAGTGGTATTTGAAGATTTATTTGTATCCTTTAATACGAAATGGGATTTTCTATCTATTAGGAATGAAACGCATGGAATCTCAGTTAGAAAAAAAAGAAACAACATTAAAAATAAGTATTTTGCATAAAAACAAGTAATAATCCTCTGTTTAATATATTATAAATTATGTATTGTGAACATTACAAGAAAGTGTTTTGATTTATTGAATGTTTTTTTTTTTGTTCGTTTGCTTGATAAAGTAAATAATAAAAAAATTAATTGTTTCAATGTCTTACGGTTTTTACATATCTGATTAATTAACAAACTTTTTTAAATTATACTTTAAACAATTTATTCCTAGTGTATTTGATATTTTTAGGAAATATATATTGTCAATTATCTGGTTGTAGAAGAAAAAATAAGTTAATTTGATATACATTTCTGTGAAAGAGGGAAATAATTCATATATTTTCTTATATTGGGGCATTATGTTTCATATCCATTTGACTAATCAACTAATATTATTTTTAATTACGATTTTAAAAATATCACATTAGAATAAAATAGAAACTTTTTTTAAATTTTACTCTGTAATATTATTAAAAATTACAAGATTATCAATTATTATTGAATTCATTAAAACTATTACATATCATGATATGAGCTTCAGGAGCACAAAGTTACTCCACCAGAATTTGTTTTATTAAAGTGTTTAAATAAATGTAAATATGTGATAGTATCTTTTGATAATAAAAGAAATATCAAATTTACTATGATTGCTTTTTATTACACCAACAATACAAAAAAGAAATAATCAAATACATAACCACATGCAAACCATAACCACAATTTATCATAAGCACTAGAGTTTGTGTAACACAAGTTACGTTAAAGAAACTCTGAAGAAATTTGACAAATGGGTGCCCATATTCTAAAATTTATTTTAAATCATTAATAATAGACATATTTGATAAATAAACAAAACACTGAAATTAATTTTTCATGGTCTCATTAAAATAAACATACAGTTCATTTCATAAATTACACTTCACAGACTCTAAATATTATTCATCTTCCAAAGCTTCGAGACGTTATGTTGACAAAGCAAAGGTCTGATACGTCTTCTCCTATGTTTCTGGTGATCCAGTCGTGGTAAGAAGCAGTGGCAGTAAATACGCCTGGTATTGCACGCTTACCACACCCTAAGTAAATTCCGAAGGAAGCAATTCCAATAGCTACTGGTTTCGTTTCATTCAAACCCACCAAAGGTCCACCAGAATCACCCTAAAAAAGATTAAATATTAATACTAGTATTTTATACAGTGATCATCTGCCAATTCGATTATAATAGGAAAATTCAACTACATATGAATCCCACCATTTGTGGTAGTCTATCCGTAATGCTTTTTCAGGTGAGATAATTGGTTTGAACAGGTGATTGCAGAGGAGCGTTGCAAGATAGCAAAACGATAAGGAATAAATCGAATTATTATTTCACATGATATCAGCTCATAAGCCTATCAGACTGACTAAAATGCGCAAATTCATTAACTATATCATTCCCATTTATTGGCTTAACACAATAAACTCTATCCTAGAATATGCCCATCACACCAATCATCCAGTTGAGATAATTAAATTGTGTATAGAAAATGGTTCACTTGCTAATTCTTAACTGAAGAAGTTCATCGCTCTAAAATATGGGGCATTGATGAAAGGAATATAGAAATAAAATTGAAAAGAATGAAACTCGGAGGGAAATGATAAGAAAATGATAACTCGATTGTAACTGCAATGAATGATCGAAACATAATCAATAATAATAATTTATTTAAATTATAAGAATTTATTTAAATCCTTAAGCTATCTGTGTGATTCTGTCTTTCGTATTTATCACCCTGTAAACATGAATTAGAATATTTTAATTATTTGACTATCAAACATTTATATACATGCAATACATTGCTATATACATTGCATATATACATTACAATATTTATATACATTCAAGATAAATCAAGATAAAACACTTATGGAAGAATTACTTTTGATCAAGAAAATAGCTGAAAATTTCAGCCTCGTAACTATCTTATCCTGATGACAAACACAAAGCCATTTTGCACCAACGTATTAATACAACTTTTGCGATTGTGTTCTTTTATTTTTCCTTTATCCAATTGCTGAAGAGTTTGCTCAAAAAGTCTTCTTACTTTATTATACCTTTAGATCGTACTAACTTCCTGAAGGAATCAAATGTTAGTTCTTCAAGTTCTTTCATGAGAAACTACAAGTCAACTTAGGAGAGTTTGGCAGCCAACTAATTTTGGAGTCTGCTTAAAAGAACAGACCACACCGTTCCTTTATATGTGAAAGAGGTCTAACTAGCGTTATTTATAATCTTTTCCATAAAAAAAATTGAAAACACTACACTGAAATAATAAAAATGAAATTAATCTTAATATTATTTGTCTTTAAGAGAACACATTATACTATTTCACTTGGCTTTAAGTTTTAAGCAAGTAAATAACTGTGTTTCTTTTTCTTATTTTGATTTCTTTGAAATTATTTGTAAAATATTCTATTGAGAAAAAACAAAATATGTTTGAGTCACAAAATATAATTTGCAAATCGATATGCGTAAGCATTTGATGAAAAATACATGCTATTCAACTGACACATATTTTAAAAGGAAATTTCACAGTTTTAAATATTACATTATTACTTATTTGCTCCAAGTTTAATGATATCTTCTTTATGTTCGTACAAATTCTCCCAAATCATATACTTTAAGTATTAGAAGCCTTCTACTCCCCATTAAAAATAATTGCTTGAAAAATGTCTTTTTTATTTATTTTAATACATTTTGTTTAATTCATTGAGTTAAAATGCTTGGAGACTTTGAAATACTTTTTTTATAGAAAATTGAAGAATAAAATTTCAATTTCTACAATAAACTAAACATTTTACGGGGTAAATATTTTACAAATATATTTAAATTTATGTGTATTTTTAGTATTTTATGTATTGATTAATAATAGAATCTGTACTTTTGTTTCGTTATATTACAATGTATCTTTTAACACTATTTCGAAAACATTTATGATATTAAATGACAGGTTGAATGATTTATAATATTGTTATGAAAATTGTACATAGTGTAAATATTTTTATAAATGGTTTAATTACTTGTTTCTGAGTGTCATTATCATTTAGTTTGTGAAATTGCTGTAGAAACACCACTTATTCTATAAAAATCGAGTTTTTTAGGCTTGAGAAATAAGTACTCAAAATCAAAGACAATTTGTCGATATTTTTGACGATTTGATGACATTTGGCGAAATCTTAGGTGCTTAACGTAAGTTAACATTTTTTAAGTTTTGAGTTGATCAGATCCATAAGGGTCGAGTTACCATAGATTCATTATATAAATAATCTACAAACCTAAGACTAGTGTTCTAGGAAATACCGAAGGGGTTTAAATGTTAGTCTCAGCTAAGTGGTTAGTTAAAGTAGCAGAAAGCAAGGAGTTATCCAACTCTGAAAGTTGCCTTGTATAGTTTCTATATTATAGAAACTGCATAGGTGAAAAAAATGCAAATAAAGTGCTTATTTGGAAGAAAATTAAATATATATTCTTTATTTAACTATTTGCCACATCCTCAGAGCCACGAAGAAACCCGTGATAATATATTTTCCTTACACACATTCTTGTATAGAAAGGTATTTTCTTAGATAACAAATCATCGGATTTTTAAATGACAGCTTTCAAAAGTGTTTTCCATTAAGTCCTTACAGATTTTATCATTTACTATTCATAATTACTTACAATTTTCCGAATTTAAGTTTCTAAAAATATTAAAAATTTTTGAAAAACTAAAATATTTTTGAAAATAAATATAATTAATTAAAAAAAAACGAAGAGTGCAAAATTCTTGAATTTTTGATTTGTCGTATTTTTTATAAAACATTCTTAGTTTAGTCTATAAGCGTTGCATTTTTCTTACTAAAAATTTTTCACATGGGTGCTTTGAAGTCTTACGAGCCTATTTCCCTGGGATACATAAATACGTACATTATGATATGTTTACAATGGATTAAGTTTTAAATAATTTTTGTTATTTTCTATATTTTATTCTCAAAATAGTTTAACAGTATTTATCATCAGGAATTATTTCCATTGAAATCCATTTGAAGAATATTTTTACAATTTTGTGCAAGATAACTGTCAGCCGAAAGAACTGCAACAAAATATACTGATTTACCACCAGCACAACTAATATAATTCAACAAGTATTGCTTTATGGTAAAATTTTAAACCTGTGATCAAGAAAAAAATCACGTCAAACATACTATTTAAATACGTTGAATTCATTTGCATAATATTATTAAAAACAAACTTATATGCAAAGCAAGGACATAAATTTTAAAGAATTAATATATCAACTTTTCATTAAGATAAAATAAAGTGCATTATTAATAAAATGTACGTATTAATGTTAATGACCAGTGGATTTTAGCAGAATATTTAATAACGGAATTTTCATAACAAAGATGAATTATGTACTGGAAGGAAAAAAATAAAAATATGATGTTAAAAAAGGGAAATTTACATAACAAATGCCCTTATCCATTTCTCCTCCAGCACAAATGTGTCGATCAGTCACTTGAAAATTCAGAAAATAGTAAATGAACCTACACCTAGCATTGGTTGGTACATTTTCTGTGGCTGTCTGTAGAACTGTAGCTATCACTTCATCTGAAATATTATAAAAATAGAAAATTTAAATTATATAAGATAAATTAACAATTTATTGATTTTAGCTCCGTATTTTGAATTCTTATACACTTTCTTATTCTGAGCCAGCTAGTCGATGAACATTTCAAATACAATATTAGGAATTACTATATTTATCATTAAGTCAAGTTGAAATATTTTAAAATCTTAATGAATTAGTTTACATAATTTTTTTAGTCTTTCTTTTAACATCAATAACCATCTTATGTATGAATAAATCAGCAAGCCATGTCGTTTGTAATGAATGCATATCTGAATAAGTACATTGCCGAATACTGAAAGTTAAAAATTTACTTGTAAGTGTATTTTCATTACATAGTTTATAAACTTAAATAATAATTTATTACTACCTTATACGAGATTTTTAAATATATCAATTGACCATTTCTAGTTCAATGGGAAAAAAGTTCGAAACTCTTAACATCAAAAATTATTTTTATTCTTACTTAGAATCCAGGTATTGTGAAAAAAGTGAAACAACTCCAATAATAGATTTCATGATAAATAATTGTTCTTCACTAAAACATCATAAATTATCAAAACCTTACGAAACTTACCTTGACTGAAGTTGCAAGGATTATTTTTAATTAATTCATTTTCATATACTGACCAAATTGTTCTCATTTTATAATTTTTTAAATTTTGTATCTTTACTAATCAATACGTGTCATAAATTTTGTTTAAATATGACATTATATCACACCAATTAGCGCTTAAATTTCTTAACTACATTGAGAATAATTTATCGGTGGCCCATTTGCTAGTAGATTTCAATGCTAACATTTTTCAGATTTTCAAACATTTTTGTCATATATAGAACTATTTATAGGAAATATACTGAAATACTTAAAAATGTTTTGAACAGTTGGATTTACTGAATATTTTAATAAAAATATCAAAGAGTTATTTTCTTGTAAGACCCTTTCCTTTGGTTAATATTTTTCATATTTTGGACACGAGTTTGGTTACTACCTATCAAACCATGAACGAACCTTAAAAAAAACTAAAAATCAGCTTATTTTTAATTAACATTCGTTTAAAACGTAAGTTAAGAAAGTCAAAATGTCTCTGTTATCCTGAACACATTAAAATTTAGCTTGCTATATTTTATTCAATTTCTCTAATTTTTTCTTTTAAAAAATAACATAAAAATTATTTCAACAAAAATAATTTATTTAATAAATGGAATTATTTATACCATATTGAACTGTTCGTTATAAAAGCCATAAATTGCTGTTTATTTATTTAATTCGAAAATAAAATTTAATTGATTTTACTACTTTAATGAAATTTCATGTTATTATGATTTGTACTTAATTTAGAGAAGTTTCAATAGCTTTACATTGCTGAAATGTATTCATTATTTTACACAAAGTTAGTAGAATTTGACTGATAATTTTCTATTCATTATTTATATTTCTTTCTGCCTAAGATTTAAATGATATTGTTAATTCTAATCAATACAAAATTAACAAATTCTTTCGATTTTTAATGATAAACTCTTATTTTCCTTAATTTTTTTAAACTATAATGCTTATTCATAATCATATTTTATGTTATTCGTAAACCAATGTAAGAGTATGTTTCAAACTATAATTTCAAATACACTCTCCGTCTATTGCAGTGTTACCAATATTTATCAAAAAATAATTTGATGATTTTTACAAATCGTAACAAATAACTATTTCCTATCCTTTCAGCTTGTTCATTATTCCTTGAAAAAAATATATAAAATAGAACAAAATGATAAATTTTAGTATACTTCTTCCTGTTGCACCCCATCCCATAACTTGAGCTTTCTTATTTTCGTAAATTGAGTTTTTGGTAGGCAAGCATATGGGTTGGATTCTATCGCTGAGTGTCACTGGTGATTCCAGCTTCATCAACGCGATGTCGTATTCAGTTCCCTTGCCAAAGTCTTTGTGTGCAACGATCTCCTTGAATTTGATTTCAGTGCCGGGTCCATCAATGTAAATTGTTCCAATGTAAGCAAAAAAGTCCTCTGGATCTTGAACCTTTCCTTTTCTACAAATGAAATCATAGCTAGGTTAGAGTTAATTAAACATTGAAAACATTCAACCCTGTAATTAATTTTTTATCACAGTTTCAACAAAATTTCTGATAAATCCTAATTCTGTACCATTTTTAGTAACAACGAGATGTCAATTGTGCCAAAATAATCTCAATCATGTTATTTAACATTAAATGGAATTTAAACTCTGTACGAATGGATAAACATATTCAATGCAGATTTGAAGGAAGAATCACTTCTTTTATTTGTGCACTAAGTCAGAAAAGTTATTTTGTTTGATAAACAAAATTTTTTGCATCTGAAAAGTAAAAAAAAAAGATAATTTTATATGGAATATTTAATAAAGCTATTTATATCAAATTTTACTTTAATGATTAAGCGAAACTTTTTGGTCAACGTACACTGTTGGCCATCATAAATGCAACACTCTGAAGGAAGCATGCAAATAACGTGCATTAGCGGAGGTAAGATATGTAAAAAATAAGAATTTCAGCGCAGATGCACATCACACGTGAATGTGACACTTCAAAGCACTATTTAAGGCTTGGAGATTTCGATGAATTCAAGTTCTGCAATTGTGTTTTTTTCAAACACACCGCTCAATTATGACACGTAGGAAAAAGATCATTTTTGATCAAGAATAATCCAAGTTCGACCGAGGAAGGATAGTGGTCTACCGACATTGTAGATTATCTTTCGGGGAAATCTGTAGTCATGTGTTGGATGAAAGCAAACAACTGTAATGCGGAGATGTGATCGTTGGATGCAGGATGGTACAACGGACCGACGTGTTCTATAAATCTACCTCAGTGCACCACTTCACGTGTTGACAGGCAAATTGTGCTCAAGGCAGTGATGGATTTTCTCAGCCACATCACAAACCATAGCACATCACCTTCAATCTGCAATGCATTATTTAATGACTGCGAGTACCATTTGACGCTGTTTACAGCAGAGTGGTCTGTCCGCAAGACATCCAATGTTACGTCTACTCTTGATGCAGAACCATAGACGCCTGCGCCACCAATGGTGCGATGAAAGAAGGATGTAGATGGCAGAATAGAATGAAATTGTCTTTACTATCGAGTCACGCTTAAGCCTGCAACACCTCAACGGTCGCATTCGAATCTGAAGGCACCGTAGACAGAGAATGCTGAACAGCTGCGTTATACACAGCCACATTGGTCCTGCACTGAATATTATGATATGGTGCAGTATTGGATAAAACTCTCGCACTCTTCTAGTACGCATTGCCGGTACGTTAAGCAGCCAGCGCTACATCTCCGAGGTGTTGGAGCCAGTTGTCGTTCCTTACGATGAGGGCTTGTCCACAGCCATATTTCAAAAGCAAAATGCGTGACCATACTTGGCACTCATTGTCCAATGGTTGTTCATCAATTGCCTGATTTAATTGCTTCCCTGACTGGCTCGCTCTCAAGAACCATGATTCCTCATCGATTGACCCAGGTTTTATCCCCTGCTGCCGCATCAGATCAACTTTGGAAACGTGTGGAAGTTGCTTGGTCTGCTGTGCCCCAAGACACATCCAAAGTTTCTCTTAATCAATGTCGGGAGTGTGGAAGTTGTGATCTCCAAAAATGGCGACTACTTTGGTGACTGAATTTGGTAGGAACGACATTTCACAGAGGTCTATAAATTTAATTATCTCTAGTATTAAAATTTTTTAATATTAAAAAATTTATTATTATTAAAAAATAATAAAAGAAAAAATCAACATGCTATCTATGAAATAAATTTTGATGTGATATGTCTTGTCTTTCTAGGTGTGGCAATTTGGGTGGCCAGCAGTGTATATCAACTACGCTAAAAAAGTTTAGTAAAAATATTTATTATTTATTTTTCCAGTATTACTAACTTTAATAACTACAAACAATTAAAGTTGAAAATATATTAACACTTTTAAGTTGTCAGTAAATGTCTAATTCAAACCACTAAAATTTCAAGAATATCATACATCAAATTTAAATAGAAATTAAATACACATTTTATTACTTCAGTTTAATAAGATCAAAAATTAAATAAAATATTACACTCATCATTTATCTAAAGTTAATTATAAGCCTGGGATTATCATTTAAACTTTACAAGTATCAGAATAGCCTTACAATTTCAATGACAACTAGTTTGCCCTTAAACATTATTCATTGTAATTAATATATTTTTGTTATTTAAAGATAATATTTTTACATAATTTACTTTTTTTAAGAATATATTACAATTATTTTGCAATTCCGGTGGTAAATTAATGTTAAAAAGTAATCCGGATAATTTTTCACATAATAAAAATTTGCTTACAGTCAAACAAAAAAATCTTGGAATCTGGATAACTTAAAGATAATTAAATAAAAATGTACATTTTATCCACTGTATAGTCTTATAACTATTTTGATAAATTTTTATTAAATATATTAAAATCACATATATATCCCTTTACAAATAATATTTCATATCCAGTTACGTTATCCTTTTCTGTTATACCGTTTCAAACGTTGAATAGCTTGTAGTTAGCCAAGGTATCAAATTGCATTTATTTTATAGCTCTCAGTCAAATACAAGCAATTTTTTATTTATTTAAACTAATTATTATATTTGGATTTATATTTTACTACCAAAACTTATTTAAATTCCTTACCAATTAGAAGTTGGTGTTTTTAGATGTGATAATTTTTTTCACTCAGTCACTTTATTGGAATAAATACCGGTTTGATCAGTCTAATCACTATATTAAAATAAATCTTATTTAATCAAATTAATTTAATTTCTATAGAACTTAAAATAATAAACACTTAATTAAATTCATGAAATATATTTATAAAATAGAATATATACTGCACTGAAAAAAATTGGCAACAAAGCGCTTACAAAACAACGCAATGAGCTGCTGTCATTAACACTTTGGGCGTAATCAAGAAAGCACCACAAGTAAAGCTTCTCCGAAAATGAAGTGCTGCCTAGAAAGGAAAGAATGGTATTGTGTAAATAATTTACAAGTACTGAAAATTTTATACATTTTTCTATACGTAAGATGCTTTTTGAATAGTAAATTTGTTCTTTTTGGGAGATGTAATTCACTTTGTGATAAGAATCATAGAGATAAGAACGGGAATAGGTTATTCTCCGATATTGTCAAACAACCGTTGAAGCATAAAAACCAAACAAATCACAAATGGATCATGTATTTCTCAGAATGGCACGTAGTACATGATTAATTTTTAATTCGAAGAAAATATCTATAACGCAGAGTAGATTTATACAAATTTATAAAAAAAATATATCAAAATTAAGCAATTTATTTTTTGGAAACTATAATAATCTTCGAAAATTCATCAAGCCTTCTCCTTATTTAATTTTTAGTGCTTTTACTAATACTAAACAAATGAAAAAATACTATGCAAATCAACTATTTCATTTGCTTCCTACTTTATCTCGGATTCGAAAGTCATTGAAAATGCATAATGACTTGAAAATTATTTCAAATATATAATATGATTTTTAATGTTTGTACTGTGTACAAAATCACTATCGTAGAATCAATAAATAGCGTATGTATATGGCCCTCCAACGTGTTTGTGTGAGTGTTATATATACATACATATAAGGTTCAAGTAGACATTTTCTATTATAGGCTTATTAATAGAAGAGCTTTTATTATCATTATATCCTTGAAGAACATTAAAATGCGACTGCATTAACAATTAATGGAAAGCAAAGATTTATTTAGAAAAACATTTAAGTATATAAAATTATATATACTTCATTTACTAAATATATCAACTTTATTTCAAACTCGAAGAATAACTGGGGAGAGTTTTTTTCTCATTCCTGAAAGTAAAATTACAAAGTTAAAAAACGGTCAAAATAGTCTGCAACATACAACTGTAGTAATATCAAAATTACTCAAAAACACGCTTTTAATTGTTGATGTTAATTGTTAAAAATTCCAATTTTCATTTCAAAATTAATTTTAAATTAATTACTGAATACTAATCTCATACTTACTTATAGTATTATTGATGAAAAAATAATATTTTATGGCTAACTAGAATTCATAGTACAGTTTGAATTAAGAATGTAGGTCCTTAGATAACATATATTTAAGCGTTTCTTTTATTGATTTTCCATAGGAATAAATATTTTAAACAATTTTAGGAATCTGGAATATATAGAAATGGGCCTGAATAATTTGCTTAAAATTCTGATAAAATTATTAAATCATTTCGTTATGTGTGAAATTTCTAAATATTATCGCTTATTAAGACATGAAGATATTATAATAGTCATTAAAGAATTTTTCTTTCATACAGAAAAAATATGCCATAGAATCTAAAATATCAAAAAAGCTTAAACTATACTTACATTTGTATTTTTGCATTGCATAGTAGTTATCAGAGTTGTTAAAAGAATTATTACTGGACTGTAGCCCATGGCTAGATTTGCAACTGTTGTAGAGCTAATCCATCTTTAAATACATTTAAGATCCTAGAAAAGATCCATCTTTAAATCATTTAAGATCCTAGAGGTACCCCGTTTCCCATAAAACATCATTATTAACATGGAATTTTTTTTCGTCTGGAGTTGCAGATATCAAAGAAAAATTTATTTTAAACTGAGAACATGAGGGCACCAATATATGCCATATAAGTGAGCGCAAATATAAAAACTTGCAAAATACATGCCAATTAAGAACAAAAATTGATGAATAGCATCCTTCAAATGTCTCAATATTATCTGAACTTCAGAGATTGATCTTTAGTCTGCAAAACGTTGATTGATGTGACACATGGTAGAAATGGAATTGCTATTAAAACATATAAATTTGCTTAATATTAATTTCTTTCTAACTGTCCGTATTCCTCAGTTACTCTTATTCTATGAAATTAAGTAAGTAACTCTATTATAGTTACAAGCAAAAAATTTACCCTTAAATGCCTAGAAATATTTTTATTACTTTTGTAGTTCATTATTAAAAGATACAAACCTATTACTACAAACCTGTTACTGTTGTGTAATTTATGTGTTTCCAATAAATAACAAATACTCCTTATAAATTCTGAAAAAATCATTGCTTGGTATTTTATAACATTTTTTCTCAGAAAAAAACTGCAACAAATGAATTTTCAGTAATCTACATTTTAAAAATTGTCTCGCTTATTCTTTGATTATACATTTATTCTTGTTATTCTATATATTAACGGATAAAAAATTTGTTTTATATTTAAAAAATGCGAAATTCATTAAATAAATTCATAAATTAAACTGAAAAAAAGTACCGCTTGGTAATAATTGTAAGGACATTTTAATACCAGAATTACCAAATACATCTAATTACATTAATAAAAACTAAATTTTGTTTTTTATTAAATGAGAAAAATTAATATACAGTCAAATAATTTTATACATTTATTCAATCTGTAGTTGCAAAGTTTACTTAGTTTTTTGATTAAATATGAAATTACGCAACTAAGTATAAAATATTTAATAATTCATCTAACTTATAGATAATAATTTATAACTTCAATTGAAAATACAGTTTCTACTTAATGATATTATAATGAATGACCATAGGCTCGTTATTGACAGAATTATAAGTTAATTATTTACTAGAAAATTATTATGAAAGAAAAAACGTAGCTCCTAAAGCAACAAACTTTAATGGTTTATAAAACGGTGAACAATTATTTCACAATTATGGATACTTTCTGAGTGAAATTTTTAAGGTTGATTTTTTCATGCATATAAATATCAAATATGAAATGCTTTTGATATAAATATTCGTTTGATGATATGTTATATTCCAAAATTTTTAATGCATATAAAGATAAATGTATTTGTTTAGTTATAAAATGACTTTTTCATATAGCGATATAAGTTCAGCTGTACTTCAGAGATATAGAATAAATGCCTATTTATATTACTCTTTATATACTATCTTCAAAATTTGTTTGCGTTAATGAATTTTCATTCATATAAATAATAATAAATCTCTCATTTAAAATTTCCGTTGCTATATAGTAAAAACATTTTATGAACTTACAGAAATTCTGTTTCTGTAAACTTTTTAATTGTGAATCCATTTATTTAAATTAACACCCAATTCTAAACACACTTGCAGCAAAGAGATAAATAATGAAAAAATTTTTAAATTATTGACATAGATTAATTAATCCAAAATTTAAAAAAAATATGTTGTGCTAATAAAACAGATGCACTTACAGTCATAAGAAATATAAAACAATTGAACATATTTTGGTCAAAGTGTAGTTTTTGAATAGAACTAGAGAATTAACTCGAGTTATTTTAATGGATGATATTTTAAATAGGAATTCTTAAAGCATTCAAAATGAGAGTGCATAGAATAAATAAATCAGTTTAGCAGATTAAATTCTTTCTATTTATTTAAAGCTAAAATAGAATTGAATATTTTTTAATTCATTTAAAAAAAAACCTTCTGGAAATCAAAAGGAAACTAAATTTAGGTAATGAAGTTTGCCTTCATCGGGATATTAATACAAAATATACCCTCACGTTTCCATGATTATTAACTCAAAAAGTTTTCTCGTTTTCAAACAACTTTAAATCAGATCAAATGAACTTCTGTTAAAATATTTTGAAAGCTATGTTTATTAAACTGAATTTTCAATTAATCTTTACATAATTAAAGTTGATGTCCTGGAGCAACTAAACTAATAATAATGTAAATGTCAAAGTCCAATAAGTCTTAGCAAATTAATAAAAAATATAGGCTTAAAACGTACGTTATGTATTTTTATTATTTTAAGCGAGGCAACTTTAATTATAGATTTGTAATAAGTAATTGAAACTACTCATTTCATATACATATTTTATCAAGAAATATCAAATTTTCCAATTATTTTATGAATTTCCATTATTATTATTGCATTAACTTCTCGTTAAATTAAAATTTCAGTTCGTCATTCCCTTCGATACTCAAATTGTTTTGTTTCGGAAACTTAATGAAATGAACAAAAAGTGGTTTAACTTACAAATATTCTATTTGTATACAATGATATTTTTATAGTATGTTGTAGATATATTTTAAATTTTTATGACATTCTTTTCATTTTAATTTATGTATGATAAGCTACAGATATATTATATTAAAGATTTAATCTGTTATGATTTCTTTCAGATCATATAAAATTGATATTTACTATGAGATGTTTACATAGCTAGCATATTATACTTATAAAACAAACAAATTTTAAGTATCTTTATTATATCCTATTCTTTTTTTTATAATTAATCAAATAGTTTAGAATTATAGCAATGTAAATCACAATCAATATGATTTTTGATTCTAATAAGCACAATATAAAAATTTACACCAGTTATTCTCAATCTGTGGGGCATCCCTCTCACTAAGAGGGCATGGACCACAAGTTTGTAGTTAAGAGAAAAATAGTTTTAAAAAAATTGATTAATTTTCTGAAACAAAAGCTGAAACGCATAGAATACAAAATGCATTTAGTTATAATATTGTATAATTTGCTTATTAAAATAAAAAAAACTTATTATATCAATGCTTTTTAAATTAAAAATAATTTTAATAATTATCAGTGACTTTTTTGGGCCTATCTATCAAACCAAACTTTTCAGAGAAAGATTTGTTATTAGAAATAGACACTATCAATTCTTTTTTCTGATTTTAGCTGAGATTTATCTTTTATCGTCAAACAAGCCTCTCCACAAATGTTTATAGAAAAAATGTTAATAGAAAATATTTTTGCTTTAAAAGCAAAACACTCATCTACACCTTCGCAAAATTCAAAGAGTGATTTATCAGTAAATTGTTTTTTGGTTTTGCCACTTGTCGGAAAATCCATAAAGGATTCTTCTTGATAATTGAGAGCCATTTGAAAGTATAATAAAATGGGTTTCCAACCCACTTGTAACTTGCTATCAGTTTGTCATCAGAAAGAAAATAATTTTTAAATTTCCTTGCCAACTCATGGCTAAATGATTTTCAATGGCTGGAAAAATAACTTAAACTTTTTATTCTTTAGTTTTGTAAGTTTTAATACAATCATCCACATTTGCTAATATCACTAAGCTTTTAGCTCTAAATTTCTGTTCTGTAAATCAAATTTTTACAAAAATCAATAACTTCATCACTCGTATATAATATGATTGTATTTGAACCTTAGAGTTGAAGATTTAAATTATTTAATTTATCGAATATATCAATAAAGTAGCCCAATTTCATCATAAACAAACTATCTTGAAATTCTCGGCTTCCGATCGGTTTTTCTTTTCTAGAAAATGACAATTTCTTCTCTTAATTCATAAATATATAATGAAAATTCCCCACGAAATAACCACTCTGTCGCGTAATAATATAGTAACCTTAAATGTTTTGCGCCCATTTCTTTACAGAGAGTGAAAAAAAAATTCTTGATTTCTAAGGTCTCATTATTTTATAATTTACAACGTTCACAACCGTTAACGTAATATTCAAACAGGACTTGTTTAGTTGGTAGCAGCCACTCTGTGGATCATGGGATGTGCCCAGAAGCACTGAAGTGATTTTTATTTTACAAGTGTTTTTAAACTTTGGACTTTTTTGAACATTGAAAGATAACCATCAGTTCATATTCTGACATAGTTTTCTATACTATATTTATCTCTTTCATAAAATCATTTAAGATAGCAAATAATGCGAGTGCTGTTCAATTCAGTTCTATTAATGTGTAGAAAAGTAGTTTTGCTACTGCTGACATATCCTTACAAAATAAACATAGGCAATGAAATGAGCACCTTTCATTTTGTTCTGTCTGATGTCAGATATAGACATCAGACATAACAATCTTATTTGTTGTTCTATCTGATGCCTCATCAAGTGCCCATGAAAATAATTTGGCACGCAATTACGAGTAAATATGACAACGTACATTTTTAGCTATATCTCCAATGCGAGGGCAACAGTATTATTTGAAAGAAGTATAAACTGTAAATGTTTTGAAAAATTATCTTCAAACACAATTTCTACAATATCAATTGCTGATGGAAAAAACTCTTCTCCAATGGTGTGAATGTCCTTACAACTGGCTATTTCATATGAAACTTCGTAAAAGGTAACTAAAGCTTATTCATTCAGACAAAGCTTTTTAAAATTTGATTTTTGCTTTTTTATAGAATTTTAATTTTAATTTGAATAATCCCATTATTTTTTTGACGTACCCACTAGGAAGCATTTCTAAATGTTTTATTAGTTTATATTGGTAAAAAAATTTAATTGATAAGATTTTATCTGTCTGACGCAAAATTTTTGAGAAAATGATACACAAAAACTTACTTTTGTATTGGTAAATCCAAAGTTTAAGTATTAATGCGAATATTTTATTGATTTTATTTTCGTCGGTGTACTCATTGATGCTTCACTGTCATTAAAAGCTCTCTTACATCAGCTTAAAAACTTATCCACGATTCTGCATAAATCTGCTGCGCTAAATGTTTTATACAATAGATCAAGGTGGAAAGCTCTTAGAATGTACTAAGGGGTTAACAAGTACATACCAACCCAGATAGCAAACGATGGTCCTCAGGATGTTCGGAGAACGTCCTCTTACGTCCACCTGGACGTAAGAGAACGTCCGATAGGGTCCAGCGACGTCTTACGGACATTCTCCGCACGTCCCAATGTCCGGAAGTAACACGTACGTAGGTCGTCCCATAGACCTCCGAGACGGACGTTATTTGGCACATATTGGACGTGATTTGGCACATATTGGCCGTGATCTGACACATATTGGACGTGATTTGGCACATATTGGCCGTAATCTGGCACATATTGGACGTGATTTGGCACATATTTGGACATTCATATAACAGCCATATTAAGCGTGTTTTTAAATTTTAGTATTAAATAATGAGCACTATTATTGTTTTCAAGCAATAATTCAGTAAACTTTTTGTATGTTATTAAAGTTTACATACTTTATTTACTAATATAATTATGTGTATTTTTGTTTATTACATCATTATTATTCAGTAAGCTTTTTTCACTGTTATTTTTTTCTGCAATAATTCAGTAAACTTTTTGCATGTTATTAAAGTTTACATACTTTATTTACTAATAATTATGTGTATTTCTGTTTAAAACTTCATTATTATTCATAAAGCTTTTTTCACTGTTATTTTTTTCTGTAAGTAGTGACTGATACCATTTCGCAAAAAAATAAAGTAATGAAAAATAATTAGTTTTCCTTTCTTTAATTTTTTTGCAACATTATTATGAATATAAATTACTACTGTTCTAAAAAATAAATGCAATAAAATTGTCAAGGTATTAACCGAAAATTTCATATGAAGGAAATATTAATACTTCTGACAAAGGAATTCTTTTGGGGTATATCTAAATGCTAAATTTTTAAAATGAAAGATATCTAAAAAAAGGCTACATTGTTTAGAAGTATATCATACTTTTAAACAATGTAGCATTTTTTTAAATATAAGAGAAATATACAGGTTTTAATATAAGCAAATGCATTACAATATTAGAAAATATATTAATATAGATTTAAATATTTTAATTTATGCTTATGTGAAACAGGGGGAACTGCTAAGCGATTAAAATTTCATAGAAGAAATAAATTCAAATATATCAATTTTAATATAAGCATATTTATTGTAATATAGACTAAAATATTTGCATTTGTTTGTAACACAGGAAGAATTTTTAAATGATTGAATTTCAAAAAAGAAAAATAAATAAATATATATATATATATATAAAACACTGGTATATATATACCAAAACATTTTATTCACACCCACAAATGCACATGAAAATTAACTCGTTTAATCTACAACAATCATTTAAATAACAGAGAATCCACAATTTCAGTTGGCACAGTTAAATTAAGTTCCAATTAATAATTATCTAATTTTTATTTTTCTCATATAAGAAAATAGCCAATTTCTGAAATGTTTCCATGAGACTATTTTAACAGCATCATTATGATTTATTATCAAAATATATTAATATTTATTAAGTTAACAAATTTTCCTATATTTTATGAAATTCTTAGAAAACAAATTTGTGTTTTATTCAAATAGATCTAAGATATTTCAGAAGAACAAAGATAACATTATTTGGCATTTCAAACACCATAATTATATTTTGTTTTCTTTGAAATATTCAAAATTCTTTTTTCATTTAAAGAGTGATTCAAAATTGCACAGTTTTAAGTATAAATCAAATGAATTTAAGAAATTAAATGAAATATAATTTGGAACAAAATATAGTTTTTATATTGTTTATTCACAGAATTCTATATACACACTCAATTTTTATTCACAATCATTATTATTATTAAAATCATTATTATTCACACTCAATCATTATTTTTTTGTTTCTCCGCCCTTTGTTTTGCATGCCGCAGCCATTTCGATATGCTCTTAGCCATCTCTGCTTTTGTAACTTCAGGCATAGGAAAACAGACTGCATCTATTATTAAAAAAAGAAATTAATATTTTATAAGATAATCTAGAAAGATCAAGATTATCAGAAACAAAATTTTATATGTTAAGGTTTAATGATTATTTCAACAACTTAAATTTTATTTTAAAGATATAAATTAGTTTAAAAGAGCTAATGTTAAAAAAATTCAACACTTGTAAAGCAATAAAGCAAAATAATTTTCTTATCACCATTAGATTCTCATTTGATAGTTAAAAAATAAACAACACATTGACTTATAGACATAACAAATCTCAACAATGAAATAGCAAGTTTTAAATTTTTAATACTTTTTATAACATATTAAAATTAGTCTGATAAAGAAATAACCTTTCAAATTGATTAAATATAAAATTAGTCCAAAATTTAATCCTTTCCAGCTGTAATTTTATAATCTGCAGTTGCTTTAAAATTTCTGAAAAATCTAAACTGGAGATGCATCTTTTTCATTTAAAGAGAATATAAATTTGTTTTTTTGAATCAAAAATTTATTTAGTGAAATCATCATGCAAAATTTTAAGAAAATAAAATTTCATGTTAGAAATGTATTCATTTTTCTTTAAAATTTATTATTAAATAAAATTTGTGTTATTAAATATTCCTTTCTAAATGAAGATTAAATAATATAATGACTTGTAAGATGACTTTTCTATTAATAATCTACTTACACACTCAAATTTAGGAATGAATTATTTAACATTCAGTTTTAATTTTAGCTCTGTAATTCCCTATAAATACATTCAACACATTAAAACAATACAATTTAAAAAATATAATGATTTTGAAGCTACTATGTGATTAACTAATGATCTTTCATAACATTTTAAAGTAAAATTTTTAAACTAAAAATTTCTAAATTCATAAATTGTAAAATGAGAAGAATACATAAAATTAGCAGCCTGAATATTGCTATTTATTTATTGAAAAGACTTGATGCATTATACAGTATAATAATTATACACAAATTAAGAAATCATGTATATAGTTTCAAAACATAAGATTAGAACAATACAAATACTTTACATTACACTTTAATATTAACTTCTTAACATGAAAAAACAATTTAAAAATAAAATCTTTAGCATTTATAATCTTAATAATGGCCAAATTAAAATATCCATTGAATTATAACATTGGAATATATGTTTACAATCATCTACTTTTTGATAGCAGTAACGTAAGGCTAAACAATTATAATAAATAGTATATAAGTTTTAAAAAGTTTAAGTATAAACAATAAACATTTTTACACTCACCTTCAATAGAATTCTTTGCTTGTGAAAAGTTATAACAAGTTCAGTGAATTATATTAGTATTTAAATCTTCGTATTCAAAATTTTGTTCACGTTGTTCGATGTGTAAACACTCACCAGCGATTCCGTGCATCTCCCCAAGCAGACTTCCAGTTCTTGACGTAAGCAGACTTCCGGTTCTTGACGTAAGCAGACTTCCGGTTTTAAATGTAAGCTTTTCTGCGCATGCGTCTAAATGAACGGAGCAAATTTCTTTCGCTCGATTTAACGCCAAGTCTTTTTATTTAGAACTTCGGCACTAACTACGAATTTATAAACGTGCGTGCACTCTAATTTTGTTGGTTTAGCGTTAACTGTTCGAGTTTTTGAATTTGATAAAATCACATTTTAAGCCTTTATATATATATATATATATATATATATATATATATATAT
>JAPDSC010148618.1:33146-49227 GCA_026290005.1 Latrodectus geometricus
TTAAAACTTATCAATTCGTATTGATCTAACGTATTGACATAACTTACGTTTAGAATATATGTACTGTCTTCATAGCAGTCGTATAACCCTTGAAAATCCCTTTTAAATTCATTTCGTATTCAAAAAAATATAGTTTTGCCAAACATACTCTTTTGTTTTTACATATATCTTTGTTTATAATTATGATGAAATAAAAGACAGGATCTTTAATAGCACAAAAATTCATAAATTTTACATAAGGTGATTTCTACTAATTAAAATGAGAATATATTCTCATTTTTATTACTAAATACAATGTAGCACAAAATTATTTACATTTACTAACAAATTGATATGATTTTTAATTTTATAAGTAAATAAAAAAACGCATTCAGATCATTTGTGAGAAAAACCAAAAAAAGGATGTAGAAAAACCTTTTCAGGATGTTTATCAACAGATCGTCCAAAACAGATCCATAAAAAGACATACTTAGAACAGCTTTACAAAGCTGTCCTGAGGACTTTCTCAAAGAACATCCAGGGGACGTCCAGATCACATCCAAGACGTCGGAGGATCAAATATGGATGTTTTGGATGTCCAAGGGATGTTCACTGGACGTTGTTTGCTATCTGGGAATCCTCCTCGACTATGGATACATAAAATTGTGGTGGCTAATGATTACCTCTTGTTAGCAACCATGCCATTTTTTATTAGTTCGTTTCTCCCATTTATTTCTAATGCATTATGCACTCTCGCTTGTTACAATTGTTTCTAAGTTAATAGGATCCAATAATTTTAACTTCTGGAGAGACTGTGTTATATTTAACTAAGAGTGTCAATTAACGGAGTTTTACTATTATTTTCAGTACGGGCTGTCGACATTGTTTGGTGGTTGTTTGGCTGTTGCAAAAGAAGACAAACATTTAGCTCCATAGATATCAAGATTTTGACAATTTGGATAATTCGATGTATTGATAGTTTGAGACTGATACAAAATTTGAGGAGATGGATAAATGGTAATTGGTAGAGTATCTAGAATATTTGATTGTAATCGGATATTCTATTAAATAATGTTGGGATGTTCTTTGCTTGACATAAAAATCAAAGAGGTCACTTTTTCCAAATCTGTTATAGTATATAGAATGGTACGTGATTATAATGACATAATTTAGAAAGGCATTTGCATAACACTGATGATATATGGAGACTTTTGGTAATAGGAAATATGCTCATCACGCCCTGGTTTAAATTCAACCCAGAATTCTCACCAATGGACCATGGAGTTTTAGTCAAGAATAGACTTTAAATGGGACTTGGTCATAGGGTGTCAATAGTTTAATGCTAAGATTCTGTTGCGGCTTTTTTGCTAGTATATCGGCTCTTTTCGCTTTCTTTTACTACAACGTGTGCTTTTATCCATTTAATATTCAATGTCCAGATATCTTGATGTTCATGTGAAAATTTCTAATGTTGATAGTTAGTGGAAAAGTATAATTTGGGTTACCTATTGCTTGTATTACAGAGTTTCGGTCGCTCCAGACAGTAAAGCTATTTATATCATGTGTATGGCTTATGTTGATGGAATTACTACAGCTTTTGTTGGTAAGGCTGAATTGCGTGGGTGAAGTATGATTAGTCAATTGCTTATTTATCTTCTTTCATAGTACGTAGTGATCTATTTTTGAACAATATGTGTAATAATTGTATAGAAAAATGAAAAAATGATCTCTATAATTTACAATTATTCCTATAATTTACAGTTATCGGAGTCTTTTCTTAATTACTTTTTCTGGTTTTCGTTATGTATAAGCCTTCTTCTTTTCTGATGAATGGATTTTATATTTATTTACATGTTATTCATATTTGGATGAATTTGTTACTCCATTATTATAATTGGTCGGTACTCTTAGTTGTAAAGTTTCGTTTAAGGGCTATTTTTTCTGGTTTAATATGAAGAAGAGTTATTTTTCGAAAGTTAGAAGAACTGCTCTAAATGATGTTTAGAAAAATTAGATGAGAATTAGAAAGAAGTGTCTTCGAATGCTGAATAGAATCTTTCTTTTCTGATGTTTATAGGTTTTGCCCAAGAATCATATTTTTTTTCAATAACTATTAAGTATGCTGTTTTTAAAATTTTTGTGCTTAGACCATATAATCTACTTAATCTACCTATAATTTTCCAGACTCACTGTATGATTGGAATTATTTTTACTTTTTTGTTAAATGTAGTGAAAAGTAAAATTTCTAGCAAAAAACATTACCCAAAAATTTGAAGTTATTGTTAACTTTACTGTTATTGTTTAGTGTGATCTTTAGTTAATATTTAATACAGTGAATTGTAATTAACAGGAAAATATGTATAAAATACACATTCACGATAGATACGATATCGATAACAGTATTGATTTAAATGTGGCTGTCTGGATTTGAAACTGGCGTTATCGAATGCTCTCCTTCTCTCAATGAGAAAACATTTGCTGACGTCAGCGCATTCTCTTATCGCATCTTGTCGACACTCGAGAATTTTCGAGGCAAATCAGAAGTCGTGAAACCACGAGAATGTTCAATATGATTGTAAGAGCAATGAAAAAGCACCTAATTTTAAATCATTCTTGCCAAATCTCAATAAACTTCCATATTTTTAATAATTTGTTATGTTTCAAATTAAGATCATATTGTAGGTTTATCGCCAAAATAGTCAAAATATTTTATTGCTGGCGTTGTGCGTGAGGAAAATTGGGATTGAAAATAGGGCTTCGAATATAAGATCGAGAAACGCTGATTTACAACATTTTGAATCCACACATTCATTTTTATTTTTCTATTTTAATACAAATCTTTGTTATGACCAAGAAAAAGTACAGTTTTTCTTACTTTTTTTATCACAATGCCATATTATGTCATTAATGTTATTTTTATTATATGATTTAAAGTTTTTAAAGCGGTCCTATCAAAAGTAAATCTTTCTTTGTGGAATTATAGGTAAATGTTTAAGAATAAATGAAATTTCAATTTTACTTAAGTAATGAATTTTAAGTAATCACCCAGCTCACATACATAAAAATTCAACACCTTCAACATAAAAATTCAAAGGAATCAAAAACTCGAAATAGCATTTGTTTATAATGAAATTATATTCATGCAATATAAAAGAAGAAATTTAACATTTAAGAAAAATTTACTACTTGAAGAAGCATAAAAGATAATATTATTTGAAAAATATTAGAGAAATATGAAAGGAAAATATGTTAAATTTAAAACTTGCTATTAAATGAAAATAATATCATAGAAATACTACATGAACATAATTTTGTAAGAGATCACAAGATATTTGCTCTAATTATTTTCAATAGAATTCAATTAAAAATTAAAATGAAAGTTTTTCAAAAGTAAATGCGATTTCAAAATTAACCAAGTAAAAATTCTCTGACACAGGATCATCCTTATATAGAGAAATAAAAAAAATAACAAAAAAGCCATCAAAGTCTAAATTATGCTAAAAAAAAATTATATGAAAGTTATTCTTTTATTTTTAACACCTTACTTCTTAAATACATTTTTTTTTTCATTTTTAATTATATTTATATTTAACCATCATGTAAATTACCCTATATAAGAATCTAATAATATTTTTAAAACAACATTTCTTTTAAAAATGGTTTCCGTTTGAAGTGTATTAATTGGGTACATTAATTTTTGGCGAATAGAAGCTGTATTTATACTAAAATGATTTTTAATATTATCTTGTCTCATTTGTAAACATTATATTTAGAAATTCTTTTACTTACAAATATTGTGTATATTAAAAATTGAAGAATCTTGTTCCTTAAAAGCTTAGGAAAATTTGGTTAGTTTTATGTTATAAATGATGAAAAAAATTAAATGATTCATAGCACTTTGTTTAAAGAATAATAAAAATTTTATTTTTTCTTTAACCACCCATTGAAAAACCACAATTACAAACTGTACATAAAACAAATAAAAAGATGAACCAACATATGAATAGCCACTTTTTTATAAACATAATAAATAAATAACATTCAAGAAACGTGTTCCATGTGCCTATGCAATTCGTTTTTTTAATTTCATATGGAGTATAAATATCCTTTAGCCCTGCAATTTTTGTGTGCCCTGAGACGTTCTGTCGACGAAGCAGAGGTCGGATGCGTCTTCTCCCATATTTTCCATTATCCAATCAGTGTATGAAGCTGTGGATGTGTACACGGCAGGCACTCGTGGAGCAGCACATCCCAGGAAAGATCCAAAGGAAGCCACACCAATGGCTACTGGCTTGGTTTCATTCAACGCCACCAGAGGTCCACCAGAATCACCCTAGAAAAATTTCGAAATTAATTGTATGCAATTTATGGAATGCTTTTAGTTTTTGAAGTCCAAACCAATAGTAAAATATTGCTGAATAATTTTTAATGAATTCTAAAATTTATTGCTGATGTAATTCTAATTATATTTTGATTTGATTTTGTTAATCATGAAACAAAATTTAACATTGAATAGAGTCCTTAATTATATTTCATATATTTTTTACATAAGTAGCAGATTAATATTTATTCTTGTTGAATTCACAATAGGTATAAAATTTATAATGCACATTATAATTTAAATACACATATTATAATTTAATTTACTCTGCGTCCCATTTCTTATTTAGCACATGAACTACAAAATTGAAACATACATTTTAAATACATAAACGAAAACTATAGTCTAACTATAAGTTTGAAAATTGATGTATTTTTTGCAGAATACAATTACTTTTCTGAATTTTTACTTATTTAGAAATAGATTTTGAAATCAACTTATTTAACTTTTTACTGTTTACAGAAAGTTTAATAAAAACAAAATTGAACTTTTTCCACATTATTATTTACTGTACATAAAATATTGTTTTAAATTATAATTATACCAAAATGAAATAAATATATGATTTTTCTTAAACACTATAAATTTTAGAGATGAAATATTCAAATGAAACAATATTAGCATTGCAAAAGGAAAATATGTAAATCAGCATTTTTAAATTTTACCCAAACTTTCTCGTTTTCAAATTTTCACTTTTGTATTTACATTTTTTTTCTACTTTTATTTAGTGAAAAATTGAATGAAGGTAGTAAAAATAATTTAAACGTTCTATAAAAATAATTTCCATAATATTTAAGCATCATATTTAAAAAACATAATGAAAAAATAATAAACATTTCTCTGCCAGATAAACATTTGTTCTAATTCTTTGGATTAATCTTGTTGAATACTTTTGAATTAAATAAAAATAGTAAGGGTTAAATATAGTTATACAAAAAAACATGACTTGCTGCTACATTTCCTGTCAAATATTTTTTCTTTTAAATTTGAATGCAAGATTTTTATCTTATGATATTTATCTTCGTAAGATTTTTATCTTTCGATTATACTATTATTACCTTGGATACGCTTATAGTCTTGAAATTTACCTTACTATTTTCTTACCCAAAACTTTCACTTCAATAAAATTTTTATTTACTTATATTTTTTGAGGATTTTAAGAAAAATAAATATTTAATAAAATAAAAAGTTTTTATCACTTTTCTTCATCTAGGTAGTATATATTTTTTTTTTCGATTTACATGAAACACATAGAGTGAAACTAAGTATTTGCAAAGAAAAAAGCTTTTATTTTAAAAATGCATTTTACAAAAAGTCGCTGTTACAAAAAACGCAAAATATACGAATAAAAAAGTAGCAAAATATAAAAGTCCCCGCAAATCAAAACGCTAACTGAGACAATTTTAGGAAAATTTCATCCTCGTCTTCTCGATTTAGATGATTTGGGTAGAAGGCAAAGATCGGAAGCGTCATCTCCCATGTTTTCAGTTATCCAATCTAAATACGAAGATACGCGTGTGTACACTGCAGGGACGAATGGCTGAGCACAACCTCTTCGAGAGACAAATGAGGCTACCCCGATAGCTATGGGCTTAGTTTCATTCAGTGCTACCAGGGGTCCTCCTGAGTCACCCTAAAAGACATAACCTGGTATTAGTTCTTTCAACTTAAGTTTATCAAATGACTGCAATCGTTTCTGAACCATTAAGGCTGTTAGCCAGAAATGAGAATTTTTAAATATCTCAAAGCAAACTATTGTTAAAACAGTGTCGAAAATGCTCCTAACTTTTAAAACGAATTAAAATTTTAAAATGAATTTGGAATGTCAGTATTTGAAAAGATTTTAATAAAATAATCTTTTATTTATAAGAAATAACAAATTCTTCTTAGGGATGAAAAAAGAATTTTAAATAAATAATACAATGAATTTTTTAACTAACCATAAACTAAATATATACCAAAAGAAACTAATTGAATCTTTCAAACGTATTGTTTATAATTAACGTGTTGTTTTGTAATGTAAGTAAATGATTTTATTTTTAAAAGTAGCATATACCAATATTTATCATTATTTACCTAAAAAATCAATGAAAAATGTTTTTGTGGAACTGATGTGAAAGGAAACAGTTAAAATTATTAATTTTTTCCCATTTGTCTGAAAAAGCATTAACTAAAAACAATGGCTTGATAACGTTGGAGAGCTTTTGGAAATTTACTTTTGAAATCATTTTCTAATGCTTTTGCATTATATTATATAGAAATTAAAATTACAATAATTTTACAGCCATATTATATCCACAACTGAATTTATTTTTCTAAATATGCAACTCATGGTTTCAAACTCACTCTTTAATATTTAACTCAGGAAATCATTATATTAAAAAAGGAAGTGCTTATAAGGGCAAATTTTTTTTATCATAATAGGACAATAAAATACCAATACAATATAATAAATAAAATGTTTTTGTATTCTTGCATGAAATGGAACAGTTTTATGATATTACAACAATCATATTCCAGTGCTAAATTATTCCTTTATATAATAACGTACTAACATTAATATACTCATATTTGGAACAAGTCAAATTAATAGTGATTTTTTTTCAAAATTCTAATTGAAATTTTAACCAAATTCACTTAGGAAAACACATTCATACATACATAAAAAATGAGAGAGGACCCCGTATTGTACCATTCGGTTATCGGGTTTAGTCCACTCGTCACCAAAGAAAAATAAAAAAGTATAATAAAATTCGACAAGAAAACGTCATGTCCAAACAAAGAGTACAACTATTGTGTGTCTGCAGAATCTTAGGTTATATGATTGGTTGAGAAAATGTAGTCATTTCCGTTATGAAGTCTCTAACTAAAAGTTTAGGGTTTTTGAAGCATAATGTATTAAAAGTCTGAGTCTGATGAATCGGCTGTGGAGCTGATACAAAGGGGGTTCCTGTTCTTCTCCATTGATAATAAGCTCATGAGTTATAAAATTTAAATTTGAAAATTACTCAAATCCAAACACTTCAGTATAAAATAGTTTTGATTTTTTGGTTGCCTTAGTAAAATGTTTGTTTAGGAAACTATGATGGTATTAAACAATCTGATATGGATAAAATAATTGAAATAAATGAAAGAAACTCACAAAGCAGATGCCCTTATCTCGTTCTCCACCAGCACACACGTGTCGCCTGGTAACGGGAATTCCCAAAATGCCGTAAACCATAGTACACATGGAGTTGGTCGGTATATTTTCTGTAGCTGTCTGCAAAATCTTAGCTGATTCCCGTCCTCCTAATAGAGTTAAATGAAAAAGAATTAATTTACGTGAACTTCACAACTTATAAAGCAATCTATTTTAAAGTATCCATTTTTTTTATTTAACACCTCATATTTATTTGATTTAACTCTGAATTTGAGACCATTGATACCTAACTCAATTAATTTTTATGTATTTTAGTTTTAGAATATATTTAGACACCCAAAAGAATGGTATGCACTCTCAATCAAAATGCATACATGCTACACTTTGAGTATAATAAAATAGAGTTAATTTTCAAATACTTTCAATTTAAATTATAAAGATATTTAAAATTATTTGAAATGTCTATCATAATAGCTAAATACTATTCCAAAAATATTTTAATTAATGCACTTAATTCTCAAATCTAATTCTTTTGAAAACGTTTTACTTGCTGAATATGCTCATTTGATGTAAATAATATTTTTTATTTAGTAAAATAAAACCATATTGACTCTCATATATTGCTGGTAAAATTCACCTTGTTTATAGAGTGGTTCTTAATTTTAGTGGTATTAAATCATTTTCAGTGCATTTAAATAGTCAATTAGTGTTCACTTCCCCAAATAAACTCAGTAGAGCTTATTTCATAATATTATCGTACAATTTAGATATTTTTTATACTTTAAAAGTATACATTTTTTCGCAAAAATAAGTTTCAATTACTGCTATTACTCAATGGAGGTACCAGCCTGATTTCTTCACTTTCTAACCAATCATTTTTCAATAACATTTATTTTTAATCTCAATTTTCTTGTAATCAAGCTGTATACTATTATAAGTTAATTGCAACTAAACTTCTGCTAATAAATGTCACGAAAAAACATTCGATATATTATAATGCTATAATGTGATTACTTAAATTACAGTATTTTCTGCAATATAAATTTTATGTGTTGATAATAATAGATAAACGTATAGGATATTTTCCCTTGATTCTGCTTATTTCTTAAGAGTATGTTAAAAACAGAAACTGAAACTGTTTTAAGGAATAAATTTAAAATTACCTTTCTCCGATACACCCCATCCAATAACTTGTGCAGTCATATCTTCGAAGAGGGCATCTTTGGTGGGCAAGCATATGGTTTGGATGTTATCGGCGAGTGTCACAGGTGACTCCAGCTTCATCAAAGCGATGTCGTACTCAGTTCCTGAACCATATTGCTTATGGGCGATGATTTCCTTGAATCTGATTTCGGTATCAGGTCCGTCTCTCTTTATGGTTCCAATGTAAGCGTTGTATTTCTTGGGATCTTCAACATCGCGGCCACTAAAAAAAGAAATAATATCATCATACGATTAAATTGCATGTAATTATAAAATATAAAATAAAAAATGTGTAAAATATGCTAATTTAAAATTTTATAGATCCCATTTTCCTTTGGAATGTTATGAATAGATTTATCTACGAGTGTACTAGAGAAGCTATTCTTTTTCATTAAATATATATTACTTGAAAAATGTTTTAATTAAATTAATTTAATACATTTTGTTAATCTATAAAATTATTAAATCTTTTCAATTAAAACTCATAAGAATGACCTAAATTTGTTGAAATCAAAGAAATTGCAATCCAAATCCTAAAAGAATTTAAGACTTTCATTTACTAGACAAAAGCTTAAATTCAAAGAAAATACTTTTAGCTTATTTTTAACTCTCACTAAAACAGAATTGAAAATTCTTTTGTATTCTAATACAGTTTTTCGCATTAAATAAAATTTATATTTGAAGAATTATTTTAAAATTTTATCATGTTTAGATAGAATAGTTTGTTTGTTTTATTATTTAAAGATTTTTTTATTTATTCATTCTCAAGATTTATAAAAACATTTTACTTTATAATTATTAATATATGTACGAGAATATTGATAAAAATTCTCAACTGGGAGCAACTTCCTTAGATTTTACTGTTTTTAAAAAATTAATACGTTTAGATCTCTTAATATAAATGTTTTACAGAATCACATTCCTGAAAAAGAATTTGTTAAGATTTCTTCAGAAATTCTCGCTCTCTTCAGTTTAACTTTAAAAAATGATGAGGTTTAAAAGAAAATCTTTAAGTTTAATTTTGTTCATAAATTTAACATATTTTGTATTAAAAATAACAATTGTTAAATATTTAGAATCCACTTACAAAACAACACAATGAGCAGCAGTCATTATTACTTTGGGTGTTATCAAGAAAGAACTGCAAACGAATTTGCCTTGGTAATGTAGCGCAACCTATAATAAAAATTATTTATAATATAATAAAAATATAGTTTTATTATTAAACAATTAATTGATATCATATACTGTTATTGAAATAATAAAGTAGTTGACTCTTCTTCATAATTTAAAATGTTTCAGGAAAAGGCATCGTTATCTCAACTTTTTAAAGAAAGAAAGCCAATAAGCAAATATTAATAATTTAATGAAAATGAACATAAAAATATAAATAAATTATATAAACCAGATTATAATTTTGATAAAAAGACTCTTTCCTTTGAGTTTTTACTCAAACGTATTTTGTAGTTCATCTGGAAAAGAAAACTTATTATTTAATTATTAAAATTAAACTAATGTAAAATTTATCTAGTTTTAATTGCTTTGGCTTCAACGTTAAATCCTTTTGTACGGTAGTCTATAGAGATTCCCCCATGTACTTTGAAATACATTTTCAACAACAAAAAATATTGTGTAACTTCCCATTTAGAGAAGCAAGAAAAATACTTTTATAAAATAGTATTCTGTTCAAATTGTAATGTCATTTTTTTTCTTACATCCAAACAAAGGGATGTTAGATAAAATCAAAAAGGATTAAAATTCAATGTACAAAATTTCTGAAAACAACAAGTAAATTATTGATCTCCTTAAATTTCTTATTTTAAATTGATTAGTGACTAGCTTTTTGTCTTGGCTTCCTTGCCTGAATTTCATCGTGCCAAATCATTTATTCTGATAATTAAATTCAACATAAAACGTTTTGTAAAATTGGCGTTGTTGACACAAAAGCTTTGCTATTTTTTCAAATCAGCATGTCTCTATTGTAGGATCTAAACTATGGTTATACTATATATATATATATTATTAATAAAATACTTCAAACTGCAAGCAGTTATTTTAAGTAATCAATAAAAAAGTGAATATTTTTACCATCCATGGAAATTCTTTATCTAATGCATCTCGTCCACCAATGACTCTAGGAGAGAATTCTTCATCAGGATCTATGATAAACACAGAAAATAAGAATTCTCTCAACAAGATTTGAATATTTGATTTTAAGTCAGTTTATAAATTGGAAAATATTTACATGAATACTCAGTAAGACTTAAAAAAGTTTATTAGGACTTTGTAAAAAAAATGATTTTTCCGGATCCCGAATAGAAACCCAAGCAATCATTCAAAATTAAAAAGACATTTTACTAAAGTGATAAATCTAATATTAAACTCTACAGTTTAAAATAATAAGGGTATTATATTTGAAATATTGATTTCACACAAAATAAATTTATTTTAGCAAAATTAATCTTTCATAATATAATAATCATAAAGCTGACTAGCAGATAACCATAATAATGACATACTCATAATGTTCATATGATGAACAAACAGTTCAAAAGCGTTGTAAGACTTTTTTTTAGCTTTATCAGTTTAGTAAAGTGTTCATATATAGGGAGCCAAATTCATGTATTTAAAGAATACAAATCTAAAAAATTCATAAGCTTTTACCTCAACTTGCAGAAATGAAGTAAAGGCAGTATCTATCTCTAATAAATAATAGCTAAGATTAAAACTTGAAATTTTCTCACTGAAAACTTTGGACTTATATCTAAACTTTGAACTGTAATTCATTGCCTTTACTTGAATATTGTTTTATTTCTGCTTAAATGAAAACTAGGAAAAAACATGTAATAGTTTATAAGAATCGATTAAGGGAGAATATATTTTAATATATTCAATTCTTTATTATTGTTTAACGATTGATAATATTATATTTATCCAACATCAACGTTAGTCATAATTTTGTGAAATTAGTTTAATTCTTACCTTTTTAATTAAAATAATAAAAATTTCATCGATAGTATAAGTTACGTTTTTTAAATTTTTATTTTAGCCATGAAAACTATTTGCGCCATCTATTTGACTTTCATTTCTTAACAATGCTAATATACGCTTCATTCTATAATAAATTAGTTTAAATGAAACTTTTTCTTAAAATTTAAACCAATTACAACTTATTTAATAAAAAAAGACTTTTACACACTTGATCCTATGGTGATTGTAATACTAATTGTATTCAGCTATATTTGAATTTTTATTATAAATCCTGTTTGTTATAATAGATACTACTGGAAAAATATAAACTACAAGAGCAATTCTTCGCATATATTTGAGATTACATAACTTTTGCTGCTATAAATTTTGCAAAAAAGTATCGTAAAATTTGCGATATTGATAGTTGATTCAAAAGCTTTACTATTTTTCATATCAGCATTTCTCTATTGTAGGGAATAAACAATAGGCTAGACATATATTATTTATAAAATATTTCAACTTATGTTTAGCTTATGTATTTAATTTCTTTAAAAGAAATTTCATTTAAAAAAATTTGCATTTTTTAAATTAAAATGTGATAATAAGGAAATTAAATTACATAATTTAAATGTATATTTATATTTAGAACTCATATATGAAGAACAGGTTGTTTTATAATTGATTTAAATAGTTGAACACCAAAATACAATTTCAAATATAACATGATTTTAACATGACTATTAAATATTGTCAATAACATTTCAATTACATTGTTAGATTCATTAATTATTTCAAAAATAATTCAAAAGTGTACATCATAAATATTTGAAAAAGAATTTTTCATGTGTTCTAATTTTTCCATTTCAATTTGCTCATAACGTTAGATTTGAAAAATTTTAAAAATTAGATTTTGGGAATGTAATTTACTAAAGCTTTTGCTATAAAATTAGCTTGCATGAAGTAACTTTTAGAAATATTTATAATTTAATAAATTAACAATGGCTTTCTCTTTTTCTATTGCTTAATATTGTAACAATTTTAATTTTAATTCTTGTAAATTTTAAAATAATATCGTCAACTTAAGATTTCTTAAAAACATATTTTACCTGCCATCATTCGGTCCACTGAAACAATGTCCTATAAATGAAAAAAAAATTATATTAAGAAATTTCAATACTAAATGTTATAGAAAAATTCTTACATTTATCATTAAATTTAGAAACTTTGAAATAAAATATCATGTTACTTATTTTTAAAATATAAAGTTTATTTCAATATAGCTTTTTGCATTAAAAGAAAATATACTCATTTAACTAACTTATATAAATCTAAACTAACCGTTTGTGTTTAATATGGAAAATATCTATATAAAAAAGTTAAAAATTAATAAGAATTATACATTTTATAAATTTTTCTTGTATTTATTTAAATTAATCATTATTCAACAATATATTAATTTATTCATTAAGTTCTAATAATAGCATTTGTAGCTAATTCAGTGTTAAATAATAAGACATTTAGTTAAATAAGGAATTCATACAGAATATAAGAATTATATTGCTATATTTTTAATACTGTTTAACTTCCTACATTGTAAGTCAATAAAACTGGTTTAGAAATAAAAATAATAATATAAACTGATTTAATGCACCGAAACATTTAAACCTTATTTTCTGAAGTATGGTTAAATTTAATTATTAGGGAAAATTATTATCACATTCAAACTGTAAATAATAGGAGAAAGTAATAATATTAAAATTAATTTTATTGTGAAAATCGCAATTTTTTCATTAAAGTATATGTAAACATAAAAGAATACTTCATTTACATACATTTGAATAAAAAATTATAAAAGAATATTAGAAATATTCATGCTTTCCATTTAAAAAAATAATTGGAATTATGATTCTGTAAACATTGATAATTTCTTAAAAAATGTATTCCCTTAATTATTTTAAAAACTTAATTTTCTTTAAGATTTTGTTTAAAATAATCTATGTATTTAAGCGATGCCTTTTGTCAACAATTTTTTTTTTCAAAAGCTTATTTTTTTAACTACATCAAATAACAAAATGAGATCTATACTTACATTTATGCTTTTAGATTGAGCAACAGCTACCAGAGCTGCTAGAATTATTGTTCCTAGACTGAAAGCCATGGTGAGATTGATGTCTGTAATGATGCGAATGCGGTTATATATACCCAATAATTGTAGGGGTACCTCGCTTTCCATAAAATATCCTTGCACATTCGAATCTTTCTTATTAAAGGTTCACTGACATTCAGTAAGAAGATTTCATTGTTATATGGACTCATGAGGGTACCTGTATGATACTGAAACCAAGCTCGAATGTACACATAAGCAAGATAAGAATAATTAATGTACAGATAAGACATTCGGCTGGGAACATTAAATTTTTCCTTGACACATTCTGTGCGATTTCGGAGACAAACCTGTAATTATGATCTTTGTGTTCTGAATAGATAAAATTATTGACCAAGTAAGTTTTTGCATATGCATAATTTGTTTTTCATAACCTTTCATTCATTAAAGGTCAAAATAATTTAATGGCTTTCAAATAATATTTTTTATTAGTAATAATAATTCTACTTTTAGTGTTAATTGTATTTCTCTCTATGCCTAACATAATTGTGTGTGGGAGGAAGTATTTTTAAATATAAAATTCAACCGTGGCATATAAATTAAACTTATTTTTATGCATAATATTTTTATAAAGAAGCAATATTTGAATTTGTTTTTTAATTATTTACTGCTTTGGTTCTAACTTTGATATTTTTAGTATATATACACAAAAATTAGGATTTTATTTTTATAAAATTCTTAACTTATTTTATACGTATATACTGAGTAACCTGTTCATATAAATTATTTTATATTGGATAGTAATTCATATTTACGAACAAATTAACATTTATTAATATATATTGTCAGTAAAATTTGACGACTGATTATAACTATTGTTAATAATAAATATTTGTGTATAAAGTTATTTACATCAAAATTCAAAAATAAAATTTTTCCCTCTTTCATCAAAAAATATTTTCTAATAAATAAATTAATTTAATGCATCTCATCTTATTTATGATATTTTATCCTGATATAATGTATAGATTCAAGCTAAAGAATTTACCTTATAATATGAATATAAAATATTTACATACATTATTAACCACTAATTACAGATTAACTTCTTATTGTTAATGAGACAGTTTTAGATGTGTAAGCCACTAAGCCAATCTATAGACGTAAAAATTTTAAATGATACAAAGCTGTAAATTGTTTAATGAAGCACAATTTTAAATAGAATTTTTATTCAAAATGACAAAATGTTTGTATAACTCTTTGAAAATTGCACATTCAGATGAATAACATTTAATAATACATTCTCTTCTGATTTAATTTTGTATTAATTATCTGATTTTCTTTGTTTTAATCAAAAAATTGTAAAAAAAAAAAGTATAATTTTACTGTTGTGATTTATTGTTCTACAAACTTGAGAAATCTATAATTCTGTGAAATTTGGAGCATATTGTCAAATTGAAAAACAATACATTTATCTCATCATAATAAACAATGCATTTTTTAAACTGATAAACAATGAATCCACACAATACCCCTTTAATTTCCCTTGAATATCATTAAGCTAGCTAATAATATAAAATTATAATATTTCTTCAAAATTTCTGACCCTTATTTGTCTGAACAATTAGTCACGTTTACATCAGAATATTTATATTTACTGAAGACATACAAATTTAAAATGAATGCCAAAATAATTTTTTAACTTTATTTATCATAATAAGAATTTAGAAATTGAGAAAAGTAAAGTTAAAATAATAAATGTTAAAGATTCTGAAATCCATTTACATGTGTAGATATAATTTTACAAAATATATGTATAAGCGTGCGTTTGTATTTTTACTGTTGTTGCACCAGCATGCTTCTCTGTAACAATTCCTGAGTTGGGCTCTACTAATTAGGTAGAAGTGGCAGAGTGGGAGTTTTCATAATTTAGAGGCAGGAACAAAGCAGAGGAGCCCCAAATACCTCATCTGCCACCCCCAGAGGGATGATTTCATTTGAAGGACATAGCAGCCACGACATATTTAACATGTCCTAACCATCTTCAGTGAGCAGACAAGATCTCCGGTTAAGCTGGGATTTGAATTTACTACCTTCCTGTAACGAGAACAACACCCTAACCAACCAGTTCACCGAAACAGCCCTGTGTGTGTGCGTGCGTGCGTCTTACTTACGTACGTACATGTGCGCGCGCTTAACTGAGTAATAAAAAATAGTAAAGCACGTTCACGTATTTGTAATATATAATTTAGTAAAATGCTGCACTTTACTAGAGTTATTAAAATATGTTAAAAGCAAGATA
>JAPDSC010148622.1:0-29350 GCA_026290005.1 Latrodectus geometricus
TTTTCTAATTAAACTATTTGACAGATCATTGACTAAAGTCTTCAATAAAATTTCTGATATAGTTAAAATAGTTTTAGGTGATTAATTAAGTACCATATTTTTTTAATTTCATAAATATTTGTTAAAAATTATTTGCCTTAATGCAATTGCATGCATTCATTTCAAATGTTTTTTTATTCATTACTTTTTTGTTTGGTACTATTACAACAATCAGAGCTTAAAAATATATTTTATGATTTATTAGAAATAAAAACGCTTGGTGTTTAAATCTATAAAAGTAGCATCAGATACATATTTTTTTTTCTTTCATAATTCTATTTGCAATGCTTAAAACAGTGTGTGATTGCTTTTAAATTAAAAACACACATTCATATTTTTGCAATGAATGATGCAGGTAATTAAATAGAATAAAAAAGCACTTACATAAATGCGGTCTGTTATGTATAACTCCTGTGTAAATTTTTTATAGGAAGCAGTGATTATATAACTATAAAATATATGGCATCAAAAGAGCAATGGTTAATGTTTAAAGCAATTCGTTTTTAACGGAATAAAAAATTGTATACAAAACAAATATAGAGAACGAATTCCTCAAAGTAGTTAAAGGTCACTCTCTCTCTCTCTCTCTCTCTCTCTCTCTATATATATATTTAAAAATTGGATTTTTTTCTCTTCTGAAAACAATTTTTATACTATCCTCTATTTCAACACAATCCACTATCCCTTATTTCAAGGTTAATATATTTTCTATGCATAACAAACCACAAAATAATCTGTTTAACACCGATAGCTTTACATAGTATTCAGTAATAAAAACTCCTAACTATAAAGGATACGTACTATTTAAAGAGTTAAGAAATTTCATTGTTAGATACTATATATAATCTAAATATTGAATAGATAATTTTTGTCTTTCGTTTGATAATACATTACGAAATAATATTATTTAATGATAGTGTGATGTATAATATTATTGTGAAAATGCTTAAGAGATACATATTATTTCGTATCTATATAAGTCATGCTTGTTTCGCATAAATGTTTTCCATTTGTAGTTCAGTTATTTACTATCAACTTGGTACTATAACTTGAAAATATTTCTTTCTCCATTTACAGAACAGTGCATATTCGGTGTCGTATCTGTGTGCATAGAAATATGTAATATTAATCTGTATTTTAAAGTTTTCTGAAGGTCTTATAAGTTATTCCTCATCATTTGAAGCAAAAAAGTTAGATATTTGAATTTCGCATCCAATATTTTCTATTGAACATCAATAGAAATTTCTTTCTTATAATTTTATTTATAAACATCATGCATATTATTTTTAAATTGAACTTCCTATGGTAAAAAAATATTTTTTTCCCTTTTCTTATCTTTAATATACATTCTACAATTACGGAAACATATTATTGTGACAAAAAACTCACTTTGAAGAAAGTTTCATCTTGGGTTATCACAAGTTCTTTTATTGTTTAAAAATATCATCCCACTTCTGTGAGTAAAAAGGAAATGTGATTTTATTGAAATGTAAGTTGAACTACAATTTATTTTCATTCATTTTTAATAAAACCTGTTTTATTTTCTTTAATTATAAATGTGAATCATTTTCTTAACTTAAATCTTTTTATTCATAATTCCTTTTTGTATTTGTATTTTATTAACCCTACTTCAAGTAACCAAGATATATCAAATCAATACATCAACAATTGAATATAATATGTAAATAGCGAATTTTGTTGGATAATATATGATCATTATAATTTTAAGATATTCAAATAAACATATGAATCAATTAATAGTAACTCTTTATTGATAAATTTTTGAATTAAGAAAAGGTTAAATTTTCGCATATCATAAAAACTAAAACAAACTAATAGTTTTCTCTAATTAAAATGAATTCCAATTATTGATTCCTATGACAAATGCAATATAACATATAAATTAGACAGATATATTTAAAATTATGAAAGAATGATTAGAAAATTCTCTGCAATTCCTGCAAAAAGAAACTTTTAAACTGCAGGATGATTTTTTTGGTTAACAATCAATCCACAGCCAATAAAAATTACTTTGTCCAAAACAAATTCTTTACTAATTTAGTTAAACGTTATTCTGTCTTAACGTTTATGCAAAGGAATACATATTTGAGATTTGTATCATAATGATATACAATTTCAGCCTTTATAAAGGGCTTGGGGAACATGTCACTGTCTTTCAGGCTGAGGTTCTTGCTATCGCCAACTGTCTGCAGATAAATTTAAAGAAGGGCTACCAAGGTAAGCGTATTCTTATTTTCAGCGACAGTCAAGCTGCATTGATGGCTCTCTATTAATTCCAAGTCAAATCAAGAATTGTAATGGAATGCAAAAATCTCCTTAAGGAACTGGCAAATGGGAATAAAATTATTCTTATTTGGATGCCAGGGCATATAGGAATAGAAGGTAATGAAAGAGCTGAAAACTTGCAAATCAGGGATCCTCTTTCAATCCAATAGGAATGGAACCCTTTTGTGGGATCAACATAAAGACTACAAGGAAGGCCATTCAAAAATGGGAAAAACAGGAGATGAACAAAGTTTGGTGTGATTCTCCTGGATAGAAACATACAAAAAGTATGATTTTCAACTCATCTGAGAAAATTGCATCTGAAATTCTTAGACTCCCAAATTTAAGACTCAAGCAATTGTAGGCTTCATTACTGGGCACTATCATTTCAGGAAACACCTTCATACAATGGAACTTTTTAAACAAAGATTGGTGAACAAAGTTTCAAACTTTTTAAATAGTTATTGTATTCCTAACATATTTATCAGCATCATTGATGGTTTTATAGCTCTTCTGTTTTCTGTTATCACAACTTTTTACTCTAGTTACGGCACCACCATTACAGAATTTCTGATACCTAAGCTCTTTTCAAACAATACATACAGAATAATTTGCGACATGGTATGAAATATATAAATGATTAAGAATACCTCATTTATAATTTATGTACGAAGCCAGAATGTTATATGTTTAATCAATTGCTTATTTTCTTAGTATAAATTTCTATATAAACTTAAGTGCCCCTCCTTCAATTACTTATTTATATACTAATTTATATTAACATAAAGTAGCTTATTAATAAGTAATATAGTTTGGCTTGATATTTTTGAAGAGATTTCCTCTTATTCCAGATGAACATTCTTTGAGCCAGTTTACAAACTAAAATGTGTTTCTGACTATGTAAATAACTGTTTATCATTTAAAATGATGCAAAATAAACTCATGGTTATTGAATTTATCCCAGAATGATTAATCAAATGATTCTTCAATTTTTATTTACATAAATTAATTAAGTTTTTTAAATGAGGTTGTTTGAATCTACAAGATAATTTAAAATGAAAATTTCTTAGTATTATGTTACGCAATAAAATTTTGTTCTATTTTGAAACATTTGAATTTGAAACTACATTTCTTAATAAGAATTCACTTATGGTTTTTTAATAAATATTTTCATGAATCTGTAAAATTGGATAATTTTTATGAGCTGAAAGTTTCACAATAAATTTTTATATTGCATTTTGTGCAGTATTAAATTATGTTCCGTAAAATTAATCTAAAACATCCTTTTTTGTTTATGTTATAGAGCCATAATTATTTTTAATATTCTTGGACCTTAACACGTTAATATCCAATGAATAGCTTTATACGTTAGCTCTTAATTTATCCTTACCGTAAGCAAAAATTAAATTTTCAACTTATTTTCGATGTTTTTCTTAAATAATAAAAGAGATGAATACTTTTGATGAAAAAAAATTTGTGTATCTTTTTGTGGAAAAAGAAAGTGTTTCTGTTCTCGGTTCATAAATGTGTTTAATTAATTAAGAAAAATCAAGCATAAAAATGTTTACTCAAGATAATGAGATTTTCTAAATTATCAGCCATGCGGCTAGGTTTCTTTGATTAAAATAACTTAATTTAAAATTTACTTTTCAGAGAGTCATTAATTTGATTATATTTTTCTCAAAGCATAATTAATTTTTCAAAGTCCTTAAAATTTACGATAAATTAATTACATTTCCTCACATGATAGTTTTTTAATGCAGAAATCATTCATTGCTTTAAAAGTTAACCTTTTGATAAGATTTTTTAGGCTGCATTTTTTAATATTTTTTTATACTATGTGAATTTTTAAGATTATAAAAATATTATGATATGAGACTGAGACTATATCGTCCATATAATATTTTTTAATTTCTATATGTAGCTTAACTATTAGACTTTTATTGAAATGAATAATGTATTGATCCAACATTTAATTAAATTTATAATTTAATTAGTAATTTTATGTTTTCATGTGTAATCAAACTAGTAATTATGTAAAAAAGCTATATTCATATTTTTCAAACAAAATGAAAACTATGATTAAAATTCTAATAGTTTTATAAGTTATTGTTTCTAACTTTTGCATAAAAATATTTTTCGTTAGAATGTTTGCAATATCTTGACTTGTAGCTTATTTTGTGCATTTAAAAATGCAAAACATATAGCAAATATATACATATATACTGATATACATACTCCAAAAAATTAATTTAAATTTTAGTTTACTTTAAACTAATTAATTACATGGTGCATGTATAATCATTTTCTTATCTCAAATTTATTAAAATATTTATGTTTACACTGTATTTTTCTGTGTATTCACACATTTTATTTATTCAGTTTAAAATTTAACTTGAATAATGTAATTAATACGAATAGGTGAAACTTGAATTCAGTTTATTACAAAATGAAAGAAACTTATATCGCTAGTCTGTATTTTGTTTCTTAAATATGTTTATTATAAATTTCTGAAATAAAGCAAACATATTGCAATAAATCTTAATAATAATCTGAAATAAAGCAAACATATATTGCAATTTCAATTAATTAACTTCTCTAAGTTAATTAATTGAAATTGAATACATATTTAAAGTTGACATCTGTTCTATAAATGTCACAATTTTAGCCAAATATTAGAAACAATTGTTTCGATTAATTACAATTTTCAATTGTTAAGTTTAGTATTGAAAAATCCAAACTTTTGAGAATTCAATTAATTCAAACTCACTTGCATACAGTATAAAATATTTTTTGATTTGAAAAATTAATATTTCTCTTAATTTGGCATTTTTGCAAATATTTGGATTATTATATTTGTCTTTTTTTCCTGTAAACGCAAAACATCTCTAAGCTTTTCTAAGTTTTTACTTTTTTTTAATTTGTCCACCATAATTAATTCAAAGTTGATGATAAGTGTAATTCATGTCATTTCAATGTATATTCTTCATTGTTAGAATTAGTTAAAAATATTTTAGTTAGTTGAATACGCTTATAAGCAAAATAATTGTGTTTTCAACAATCTTTACACATTTTTAAACACTGCTGCTACTTTTAATGCAAGTAAAAGGATATTTCTTGTCTCATATTAAGAATAAACATAAAGGAATTTATTTATATATTTCCAGAATTAAAAAACATTTCTTATTGTAAACACCTTTTTCTTCATTGACTATCAAACAAATTGCATACTGTCATATTTCTCAAAAATTATCCAGTATAACAAAATATATTGTTATTAGTTTTAGATGTCTCTATCAAATACTTTAAATATCAGTATAGTTTTATAAATCATAAAATATATTATTGCTTTCACTCAGTTAAATAAATTTCTATTTTTAAAAATTGCCTTTTTCATTTAATGCAGATACCAAATAATATATTCGTGAAACATTTCATGGACCATTATTTAATCAGCTGCAAATGATAACAATTAAAATGAGATTACATAAATCCATTTTTATTTTAATCATTTTTTCATGAAACATATTTCAACTAAATGTGATGAAGCACGTTATAAAGCAAATAGTAATTTACAATGTGTTTCTCCGGTACAATAGATACGATGATAAATTTTAGTGAAGAATAATGCTCAAATATTTAGACCAAAATATTTCATCTGAATTAAAATTAAAAATATATTTTAGCAAATTTATTTTGTTTGATAAAACATATTAAAACGGCAACATCAAACTTTTGCACGTTAAAACAATATAAATTTTGCAAAACAACAAATTTTCTAATATTCATTGACTATAGATATAACAAGAATTTCAAAACCTTAAATTCCTATTATTTTGAAATCAGAGAATTATATTTTTATTTCTGTTAACATATGTTTCTTAGTGAATAAATTTCTAAAAAAGAAATGATTTTATTGTAATTACGACAGCATATAACAGCCCATAAAAATTTAATATTATTACAACATACCAGTTAGTTATTGCTTAGCAAAGGAAAATGTATGTGTACTCTAATTGTAAAATAATAAATAATTCACAGAGCTTAAAATAAAAAGCAAATGTTAGAGAAATTAGACTACACTATATACACTACCATTATATTTACTAAAATAACTAGATTTGATAACTGAATTTTATTTACTTGAACTTAAACGAAAGTATTAAATAATTTTTATGCAAGTGATTTTCCACAGGGATACAAACATTGAATTCATCAATCTCACTATTTATTTAAAACTATAAGGAATTCTATTTGTTGTACATGATAAGAAAATATCACCAGAGTTCTTTATCTACAAACAATTACACTATACACATGATGTAAGGAAAGTTTTCATAAATGCAAACAAAAATGTTGTACTAGATTTGTTTCATTCTTTTGGATTATTGTAAAATATTTAAAACCTCTTATGGTTATAATTGTTCGACGTATTAACAGACTTAAATAATTTGTCGATGTTTGACTACATTACAGACACAAGGAGTTTCAATAGATATTTTAATATATTAATTTATATCACATGATTTGTTAAGTGTTAACATCAAGTTTGTTAATAAGATCATAATGCATGAACATATTTAAACTAACTTAATCTACAGTAATATAATTTGAAAAATGACTCATGATTAATTAAATTCGCCAAACATGATATTTTTCACAAAATTGTGATTATTGACTCCATTAATTTATAAGAAAAATTGTATTTAATATCAAAATTATTTTAGTTCCTATTATTGATAAAAGAAACAATGCTCTGTAAAATTAACGCTCTGTAATTAATGTGTAAAATTAATGCTCTGTAACTTTTTCAATGCTCTGTAAAATTAATAACATTTCGACTTTTTTTGTAAAAGTCATTTTGAAATGTTTCTGAAACTGTCGCAGTATTCACAAAGAAATATGAAAACAATTAATGTTGGGTATGTTGTTTTTTCAACTTTTTAATATATACTATATTAGTTTCAATAAAAACAGTTTTAAGAAACTTATTTTCATTTTTGTGAAATAATTTATCATAAAATTAAAGTTTCCATTCTTTCTAGATCTTTCTACTTTTCTATTCTCTTTTCCCACTCTATCTCTTTCACTCTCTGGTTTCCTTTTTATTACTTGTTTTGTCTTTTTTAAAGTTTTCTTACCTTCCTAGTCCTCCCTTTTTTGTGGTTAAATTTTTTCTTCACAATTTCTATGATTAGTCAAACTTGGATTTCAAGATAAAGTTGTTTTGCAGCATCAACTGCAAAAGAGAAATAAGTGTTACATATTACTTGTAAAGTACAATTGAAAATCCACTGACTTTTTTATTTAAACATTATAACGCTATATAAAAATGTCGAATCACATAGGATTACAAAGTTTAAAATATTATCATAAAATGTTTTCAAATAAAAGAAAAATGAAGTAGCATTAAGTTAATCTTCTTATAGTTAGAATTCAAAGACAAAAAATGTATTTTTGACAGTAAAATAAAGAAATGTTGAGTCAGGGTGTTGATATAAAATTTATGTATCAGAATTTATTTCTTATGTATTTACCTTTTCAAGTACATATTAAAAGAATTTTAAATATTTCTTAGGCTAAACTAATAAGGAAAAACATATTTTATCACAATTATTATATTCCTAGGAAAATATTATTGAAGAAGGAATATAAAAATAATTCATTTTTTATTTGAGAAAATTTCTCTCAATGTTAAATATTCAGCGATTACCAGTCCATATGCTCTTAAATAATGTACACCTTTTTCAATACAATAAAGTAACAGTGATTTCTTTCATATCTATAAACTAAATACTTTTCTTTAAATTAACCATGCACAATTTTCTATTTTATATTTAAAGCTTAAATGATTAAATCTTTTAATCACTTGCAGATTTAAAAAAAATATAAGAAGTAATTTAAATTTGTGGCTTGTTGATTTATGATGACCTTTTACACATGAGAGTTAACAATATTATCCATTTACGGAATTAAGGTGACAGTTAAAAACTAATTGCTGAACATTCCCTTTAAATGTATAAGATGAACTCACAAACAAACACAGATTACTGAAACGGTTATGTTTCAAACAATGAATCAGAATAAGATACACCTTAGGCTATATCAAGAAGAAACAACTCTTTCCAGATTAATAGTAATAAAAATACTCTAAAAGGGAATATACAGATGTTTTAAAGAGTTTCCTTCTAAGATTACACTTGAAATTTAGTAAATATTTTTATGATTTTTACTTTGCTTATTTACTTTGAATATCGAATATTTTAATTTATTTTTTAACACTAACTTTAAAATTAACTTTTAGTGTTTCATTACATTAATTGAACTGGTTAAATAACTGAGGAAATCGAAGTTTATTTTCTGTGCAGAAAAAAGAACATACATCATTTGGTGAAGAGTTCAAATTACAAAAATTATATTTCCTAAATTTCCAATTTCCTAAAATTTAATCACCAAGGAACCATTCCACTCTTAGAAATTAGATTTATATTTTAACATTCGTATTGAGTTTCCTAAATTGTTTTACATTAGATTTTCTTACTCATATTTGTTTATATATTTATTTATTACAATATATAATTATAATCAATAAACCTGTGTATTTATTACTGTATGTATTTATTACCTATGTATTTATTAATGTATTTATTGCAGTATTCCTTTTTCAACTAGAATTAAATTATTTTTTGTTTTTGTCGGCACATAATATAAAAATTTTAAGTTATCGTAAATATTAAAAACGATTAAAAAACAAATTGAAAGCTTAAAACCACATTAAAATATTTCATTAGATTATAGGGGCAAAGTTTAACAATCATATGATAATAAGTCTTCAGTTCAGATATTACACTTAATAGGTTTCTTAAATGGTTGATTGGAATTCTTCCAATATTCCTATATATTAAGCATGTATCAGTCTGAAATATTATAAATTTATTAGAAGGATAAATTTTCAAATGGAATTGTGGAGTTAAACTAAGTTGTGTTAATATAAGACAATTTGCAAAACTTTAATTTATTTTAAATTTTAACAATAGTTTGATAAATAAATAAATTTAATTTAATAAAAATACTTTTAATTTAATAAATAATAAATACAATTTGTATAAATTTTATTTATTCAAATAAAATTATATCAATTTAAAATTGAGAATTTATTAAATGCAAGTCAATTTATAAAACATGATAAAAAGATTGAGACAACATTTACATACAAGCCGGCTGGCTGGTTAGCGCTCTTGCCGGCAGATTAGCATTTCATGGGTTCGTATCGTACGTTAGGCATGGATGCACGTAGAAATTCGGAATCCACACTTTAGACTGTACATCCCAGTCTAGATAGCCTTCGTGTGCAAAAATTGAGAGTTGAGTTGGGAACAAACTGAGAAAGGGACAAAATATCGAAATTATGACAAAAGAAGAAAATTTAAGAAACAATGAAACGTCACCTTGCTTCTATCAATATAACTGTTTTTAAATATAAAATTTAAGAGATAAATTCTCTAAATTCTTAAACATTTTCTATTCACCAATTCTTTTAATCATAAATGTAAACTGTACTTTCTTTCTTCAAATTTCCCAATTGAATATGAGAAATTCTGTTAAATTTTACACTTTACCTGTTTTGCTTACAAATTCAAGTTTCATATTTGGATTTGGGTCAATCTTTTAAAATATATTGAAGAAAAAATTAAACTTTCTAAATTTTAATTTCTTGTACTTTTGAAAACATTGTCTCGTAACTTCACGAAGGTTCCTGATTCTTCAGTATCATTAAATTATAAATATATCTATTACTTTGCATAAATGCTTAACCAATTTAAAATCGTAATCAAAAATAAATTTACCAACTTATATTTTGTATGTTGATGTGCACTTATGTATAGGCTTTTTCTCATTCAATTTCATTTAAACTTCAATTTTTATATACTTTTGGTGTCAATTTTCCTTAGTTTATAACTGTTGTTCATTCATGATTTTCGAAGAACATACGTAAATGAAAATAATGTGAAGAAGTATACTGGGTCATTGTAATTTACTGTATTATTTGTTATTAATTATGTTGAAATTGGGGATTATAAATAAGTGTTACATTTTTCTACATGTTCTTAACAAAATTTATTAATATAAAATTTTAAGTTTAATCCAAGTTAGTTACGTCCTGTTATTTTAGTGAAGAAAAACGAAATTGCAGTTCAATTCCTCATTTATTATTCAAGTAAATATTTTCTCAAAAAATTCTATTTAAATAAAAAAAAGTGTCTCAAACATTAACATCAGAAATAGACTTAAATAGTATTTTTATTTTTTAGAATATCATGCCTTAATAGAGTTTATGATGGCAATTTGTTATCATAATTTGATAAAGCAATAAAATTAAAAAAAACAATGTCTGATGTTACATACTATATTATTACAATTGCTGTTGTAAAAGATATGATATGAAAAATTCCGCCAACGTTTTTATTTTACATAATGTAAAATGTGAAAATAGTCTTTTGAGAAAAAACCAATATTCATTAATCAATTTTTGTTTTTCCCTTTGACAACGAAGATTACAAAAGTTCAGGAACTTGCCTAAAGAAACTTAATTTATTAACATGTCATTGAAAGATAAATCTAATGACTGAAGTTTCAGAAAAATGCAGGATTAATCGCTTCCTTCGTTGATTTTATTTACCAAGGATTAAAAAATGAAAACAGAGTCATTTTGGCAATAGGAAGGTATATACGAAAATTAAGAAATACCATGGAAGCCTAATATGAGAAAGAAAACGTGAACTAAAGCATTTCTTTACATGTCTGTATTTTTCCACCACTGTTTACAAGAGCTTGTTTTAATTTTTAACTTTTAAAATGTCCATCATTCATTTAACTAAATAAGTATTTCTTACGATTAATTAATGGTATTTAACAACTCATTAGATAGAGGTTAATTAATAGTAAAGAAAAAAAATAATCGGTATATATCAATAAAATGTATATCAGTTTAATGCACTTAAATATATGTAATGTCTTTAATAGTAATAAAAGAACATTCATGATTGCTTTTTAAAATATTATTTTATATACTTGAATCTGATTCGAATAATAAATCGATAGTTTTAAAAACATTATTTTCATATCACAAAGCAATAAAACTAATTACCGATGAGGGTTTTTTTTATTTATTTTTTATTTTTTTATTTTATTTATTTTTTATTTATTTATTTTTTTTTTGAGAAGGTAATTGAAATATGAATTGATTTCATTTCAAAAATGATAACAAAATTATTTCCATGGATTACTATTTCCACTAGTTAATAATTAATAAATTATTTTCTTGTTTTCTATGTATCTAATCATTAACATAAAGTAATAAATTTGAATGAATTTTTGATAACTATAATTTTAAGGAGTAGTTTATTCATTGTTTTATCAATGAAGGGATTACTTCTCTTTTTTATAAAAAAATATATGTGAATATTTATTATGGAAATATTTGAGTGTAAAAGTAAATGTTATTTACATTTAATCTAACATAACATTATAATCTATAACATAACATCTAACATAACAATAAATGCCAGTAAATATATGATTAATTAAATATTTCAATTTTTTAATTTGTATTCTTCAGCTCATATTCTTTAACGTATTACTCAAATCTATAATTGAATTTTAGAAATTAAAACAAGAATTATTCTGTAATAATTTAAACGATAGAGCTTATATTAATAGTATAATAATAATTGTGTATGAAAATATGTTTGATGACATTGTAAATAAAATGTTTTATATTGTAAATAGATTATATGATCCCAAAAAAATTTATTTGTGTTTCTAAATATATACTATTAGCGGAAGGTAATTTCGGATTATGGGGAATGTTTCCGGTTTAAGGTGTTTCAATTCATGCCTCGTTTGTCAAAACAATTATCAATAATAGGATTGCCTTACACTCAATATAGTTCAACTATAGAAACTAATCCAATATATTTCCAGTTGATTTATCATAGGAAATCCTTTTGAAATCAAATATCAGATGAAGTTGAGCAAATATTTTGAGCACAAGTTTTCCTTGCGCTTTTAAATTAATAGCATGATTTTGTTTTGAAAATATTTTCATTCCATTTTTATTTAAAAGAATTATTATAAATTACACATGCAAAAATATGTATGGCAACATAAAAATTTTAAAAGCAAAACATTTTTCCTTTCAATGAAAACTAATTGAAATTAAATTTTATATTAATTATTGAATAATACTTTAAGGAGAATACTATAAGCATTCTCATAACTTTTAGCCAAATACTATATGCACACATAACTTAAATAATTCTATGCCATAATACTTAAAATTTAAACAAATTTAAAAATATGTAAATAAACATAGCTAAATTTTTAATGTAGATAATATAATTACAAATTTAAAATAATTCTTGAGGGTAATAAGTGTATTCCCTCTTCTATCAATCTCGGTCTTACAAATTAACTATAAGTAATTTTTTTTATCTAAATCTTTTATAAAAATTTATTTTTGAAACTATTTACTTAGATTTAAAATAATAAAAAATTATATTAATGTGGATTTCAATGATAAAAAGAACGAGACAAATAAATGTATTAATTTTTCAATCAAATTTTTGATTATATTTCCTTAAAACTGTTATTTTATTTCATATGTTGTAAATAGTTGAAGTAATATTATGATACTTGATTGATGTAGCAATCTAATTTTGATATGAAATTATGGATCATAATGATGCTTTTATGTTTAAATACAAACTTAGTTACAAATATATTTCTTTCTATGCTAAAATCTATGTTTCATTTATTTTATTCTTTTTTATTTATTGACAAAATATTTAAAGTTGTGCTAAAATTTTTAACTCTTATGTTCTTAAAGGAATGTACTGTTATTTGTGCTCAAGAAAACGGAAAAAGCTTTAATAACCAAAACAATATCCATTTTTATTTGTTATTCAACTCGTTTGTCTTTAAGAGTAATTAAAATCCTTATCACTGCTACATTGATATAATAGTTGTTGATGATTATAATTATTATAATATAAATAATATACAAGTTCCCTAGTTACAGTCAATCAGATCATCTTTCTTTGACTCATCAACTGCTAGCAATTTTCCAAAAGCGAATTAATTACGGGATGCGTTTAATGTTTTTTGATGAATAAAAATAATTCATTCAAAAACATTAAACACATCAGAAAATAAATGCCACTAATTATATATGGAGGAATGAAAATCATTGAAATTAATGATATTCCAAACTGGTATTAAAATAGTAGATGATTGTTATCACCTTTTGTTACTTATAAATAATAACAACGAATAGATATCAATGTCAAATAAACATTTATTTACCCCATGCCAAAACAGGATAATGCTATTACCATTTACAGATATACATGTTATTAAAATCATTGCGGATTCTATGTACACCAAATTTATTTCTGTCAAAATAAAACTTTTTAATGCAACTATGTATACAATGTGAAATATAAAAAACCTCTGAAATTAAATATCAAGGAAATTTCTTAATACAACGTAAAAACATATTTATTAATAAAATACAAACTATATTTTTAAATTATACCAAAATATATTTTGTTTTATTTTTTCATTTTCATCCTACAAATATTCCCTGTATATCTTGTTCTGTACAAAAAATATTATGTGAATAATTCTCTTATGCTACTTTAATTAGTGATAGTTTTTTATATAAATTTCCTTATATTTATAGTAAAAAACTTTGTAGTTTTTTTATTCTTTCATTGTTATCCATCACAAATATTTATGTTTTTTTTTTTTTTTTTTTTTTTTTTTTTTTTTTACTTTTTCACTGCTGTGTTCCAAAATAAAAAGAAACTAAAAACATTAATAATAGGAAGCATTCTCTTATTTCATAATAATTGTGCCAGATACTGAAAAAGCTTTTATCGATACAATGTATCATTGCACAAGCATAGAAGTAAATTCAGAGCAAAAAACAACTAAGATTTATTTTTCAAAATAAATAGGTTTTATCTTAAACTCTTATTGTTTGTTTAAATTTTAGACTCTTGATTTTATGGAAAAATGAAAAGTATCAAATGTACAGACATAATTAAAATTTGCGGTATTGGTAAAACTGCAAAAACACTTTAATAAAAATATTTTTCTAAACAGAATTTCATTTTATACATATAAACACAATATTTAAGACTCATCTGACATTTTATTTTAAATTTTATAATATTATTTTGCTTATTGAAACGTATTCTTTCTCACCCCGTTACATAAAAAATGAATTTTGCTCAAGATTTTGTATACTGTTTATTATGAAAACTTGATATGGATTAATATTCATTTTCTTGAAAAAAACAGTAGAACTTAAGGAGTTATTAAATTTTGTTCAAATTTATATAAAAACTAAATAAGCTTCTTAAAGTATAACATAAATATTAATTTCAACTTTTGAATGAAAAATAATTTTTCTGAAGAGGAAATAGTTTTTTGAATTTTGTATTTAAAGAAAGCAATAAACCTTATTTAAAAAATTAAACATGATAAAAAATTTACATTTTACTAATATTTATCACATTCACAATGCTTTCTTAACATTAATTATTTCTGTTTGTGTATTCTTTTTTTAAATTTTCAATGATTCTATTTGAATGTATATAATTAATGTACGTTTCGTTTATAAGCTTCTCATTTTGACATGTTGATTGATTGATTAATGCATTTAAACATTTAGCATCAGTATTACTATTGATTCCGTTTTACCAAAATTTTAGTTACTGTTCAGATTATGTCAACCGTGAAAATGAGTTGTGAAAATATTATATATTAGTCTAATTTTTATTATTTGCAATCTTTCTCTGGAAGTCAGGATTTTGCTAAAAATTTCCCATTTTGAAGAGTGTTTCTTTGGTTTGTATATAACAGTGAAATAACATATGACCCATATCTTTGCAGATGCTCTATAATAGACAAATTTTCAGTCTCTGTTAATTAGAAGAGATGTGAAAGGGCTGGAGTAATTAATATTCGTGTAATAAATCTAGCAAATAAAATCTCCCTTCGAGAGAGACAAGAGACACACATATATTTCTCCTTGTTGGTATATTTCTTAATTATGCCTTAATATTTACAAGATGTATACATAAAGGCATAAGCAGGATTTATGTTATTTCTGTGGAATTTCTTCAAATCTTGGGGCTTAGGCCAAGTAAGATAAATATCTGTCTCAGTTACTTATTTTAGTAGTTTATCAGCTGTGTCGTTTATAAGTGGGCATGAACCCATGTGATCTTTAGCAGAAAATAAAATTTTACTGCTTAACATAACTTATTTCTTTAACGAAGAATTACTTTGAATTTTATTGTAACATTTTTTAATGCCACAAGAGCAGATTTACTATTCGGGAATATTATTACCAACACATATGTTATAAAAATTGAGTTTATATTATTATTTCGAAATGTGATGGCTTGATATATAGACCAGATCACAACTGCTGATATTATAGTGAACTTAAAAATCTCATTGGCAGTATCTGTATTGGCAGAAACTGTTCACATATTAATTCCTGGAATAAAGGTGATATTTAATAACTTTCGAAAGTTCTATTCTGAAAATCAAAATACTTGATAGGAATAGAGATAGAGGCAGGAAAGTGTTCTTGTGGAAATTAAAACAGGATGAAATGATAAGGATATATTCCAAATTCGCTTTTGTGATACTCCTTCACCTAAACTATTGTTTTATACGAATGAAAATTCTTTTAATTAAAATTTATTGACCCAAAACATAAAATTTATTTTTCCAGAGTTTAGAGTAAGTAATTTTAGTGCAGGTAATTTTGTGAAGAATTATATTTAGTGTCCATTCAGGTAGACAAAGAACTGCTCAAAGTAGTATAACAAACTTCTTATGGTTGGACGAAATAATCTTTAATTCCACTGAAATATTGCTGAAAACAGATCACAGATACAAGAGTTCACCAGATGTAATAAGTCATGTGATCTAGTATCCTACTTACAATTTAAGATAACCTTTAATAAATTAGTTCTTTACATACTTTGTTTTCATTTACATACTTTTTTCTTAGTATGATTTGTTGTTTTGTTTTGAAGAACATTTGTGTAGTTTTATATATTGATTCTTTCATCAATTTGAATTCCTAGGAATTTGATGAATGATTGATCTTACTAATCAATTAAACCACCATTTTTTAAAAAACTAGTGTATATCTCCTCTACGATTGAATAAATTAACTATAGAGAAATTCCTGCAGGTGGTTTTTTTTCCAATATTGGCACCACATATTGATATTATACAAATTGAAGATATTTGTCTTTAATCAATCAAGACTGTATACTGTAAATAAGAATATCGTCTGCCTAAACCTTGAGTCATTGATTCTTTGAGATAGAGCTTCAAAGAAATCTGCTATGGAGATTATGAATAAATAATTTGTTAAAACTGACCACTGAGGAACTCCGCATTTTATTTTGGAGGCTAGAAAGATAAAATTCACGTATCTAATTGTACTACTATTTTCCTTAATACTTTGGTTTAAACATTTTGAATGTGACCATTTATATAAACTGAGTTGTAAACCAATTTCATGTCTGGAGAAATTCCAAAGAGGAATTTTTTCGATTATTAGCAGTTTCTTTATGATGTAAAAGGTACTGGATCACATATAGTCGTTTCCTAAAATACATGAAATCTAGATGTGTATGGTAAGGTTTTTTTATTTTTGATTGTAAGTTTGTAGATTCGGTGATTCAGTACTCTTTCAAAAGTTTTACATAAAACACATGTTAAATAAATAGGATGATCAGAATTAAAATGAAATTCAGATTTCTGAAGTCTTAGAAAGCGTGAAATAATTGATTTTTTCGTTTGTGCAGAATCTCTTAATTGAAAATTTTAAATATTTTTCTTTAAGTATTTAGGAAAGAGTTAAAGTATTGTGAAAATATTTGCAAGAACCTTATCAGATGCAAGATAGTAATTTTAGTAAATTTAAAAATAAAATTGGTAATAAATATTTATGACTTATGATTTATTTATTTATGATTTCATTATAAAGGAATTACTATAATACAAAGCAATTGGAATATTACATTTTTTATATTAACAAAAATGTGATATCAAGATTGTTGAATATATTGTTAAATTAATTATTAAAACATGCGAAAATGTATGTATATATTTAAGTTGGAGTAACTTTAATATAATTTTTCATCAAAATAATTTCTTTCACAGAATATAAACATCAATGCCTATAATGTTTCTAATGTTAATAAAAATATTTTGCCAGACTCGAATGTTTTTCCGATATTTTCCAATATCCAAAAAAAATTTGGAAAATAAAAATATTGCATAGATATAAATAACCTTATTTTAATTTTATTACGTATTTCTTTATCATAATTAAAATCTACATAGTTTTATTAAAAAAAACAGATTTCTCTCTGATTCATTTAAATATAGTGTTTATTCATGCCTTATATATTTTGACATTAAATGTATTACTTCCTCAAAAATCTATCTGAGAACTGCAGAAAATAATCATATAATCACTTAAATATAATTGTAATTTTGACCAAAAGTGTTAACGAATTCTAAGGTATTATACAAAATAAATGTGATATTAACTGCTCAAGACGTATCTAAAAATATAAACGAATATCAAAAGCCTGTGATCATATTTAATGTTGTATAAACCTCTAAACACAATTTCAAAAAAGAAAAAAAACTAATAGTAGGTTGCTTAAAATTCAATCGTACATCGATTCAAAATTATGAAGAAAGGATATTAAGGACAATCCTCAATAAATATATATATATATATTTATATACATGTGTGTATGTATAATATGAATAGAATCAACTTGTGTGTTTAAAATAATGTACCATATTACTATTAATATACACAAAGATGTAGTGGTAAGACGTATTTACAATTCAGGCTAAATTTTGTCGTGTTCAGGTAATTGTACTCTTCAAGAAGTTATGTTCAAATATCGTTTATCATTGTGATTAGCAATTGTTGCTCAAAAATATGTCGACCAAGGTATTACTGGGCATTCTTTATAGGAGATTAAGTCGACCAAATCATTTGATGAATAATTTTGTAGAACGTCTTTATTTTTCAATTCAATTTTTTTTTAATTTTCATTTTTAAAATCCAGATGCAAAAAGTGTGGCCGTTGATTTTTGTTCCGTCCCATATAATTGCTTTTGTTTCCTATGAGATTCATTCGGCGATATCTGTTTCGTTGACTTCCAAAAGAATTAAAAGCATCTATCATTATGTAAAATGAAGTAGAAATTTATGTAAAAATAATGATATTCTGCCACCTTCAATTCTTAATGCTGTTATTTGCAAACACTTGAAATAATAAGCTGGTAGGCCGAATTAAAAACAAGTGTGGGAATATTTTTTTTTATCACTTTCAGTTTTCTTTTCGCAATATGATTTCCTGTTTCTTTTAATTTATCTTTTTCATATTATAATGCTCCTTATTTTAAGAAAATTTAATCTATTTGCATTTGTGAACATCGATAGCAATAAGGCATCTACTTGTTAATCTAGTTAAAGAATACTTAAATTTTCTCAGATATAGAAGTTTTTCAGTGAAAAATAGATTATTTAATTTAATCTAATTTAATCTCCTATTAAATCCTTCCTTAAAATGATCTAAGATGAAATTTTCTTCATCAAAGTGCTCTTTTCTGAAAAATGAACAGCTTTTTTGTTTAAAAATAGACGATAGTATCTTAACTTTGACAATAATTAAAAATACTCTATTATTCTTTTCTCTCAAAAGATAAGAAAATTGAACAATAATCGAGATATTATTAAACAGGATTTGTTATAACAAACAAGTCACCGAAATGTAGTTTACCATGATATATTTCTTTTGAAAGCTACGGAGAGTTTATTAACAAAGGATGAACTGTGCTGCCTACACAGTAAAATTAAATAACTAGAGTCGCTTGTCGTGACTTATCTAATTGCCACAATAAGAGTGACACTATTCTGCAAGTAAATTGAAACTGCCACACCATTTACGATTTCGGATTCCTTATCTTTGATCTATTCAAGATGCTTCCAGTGCTTAAGTAAACAAACTGTTTGTAATAGCAGAATGTAAATCTCTTGTGACTGGCAGCTTCTTGATCATGTGAAATCATGTGATTGGCTGTTTCTTGATGGTGGTGATTTTCCTTAACGGGTGGTACATTTCTACAACTTCATATAAGCTACTTGTTTTTGCATTCAATCACTTAATTGTCTTTTACGCAAATTTCTTATTCACAATATTTTCTTTATTCTTTCACAAATATCGTAGATTTTTTTGTCAAAATAATTTCATCGGGCTACATAATAATAATTTCATATAGCTTGAAATATGTGCTTTGTAACTTAATTTAGTTACGAACGTATTTACTTTTAAATATTTTTTACAAATATTATATTTTTAAAGTAAAAAAATTAACAATTAATATCTTCATTTTTAAATTTTAGAAAATAAATTGGATTATTTATTTGAACACAAATTTTAATGTTCTTTCATGAAATCAAACTTAATCAGCTTCATGTTTTTAATCTAATTACTTTTTAATATCACAATGAAATATTTAACAATACTTTTATAAATCCATATCTTATATGTATTCAGTTTTCAAAACATATGAAGTTCTTTTAAAAAATTCAATCTAATCAAATTAGACTCGTGCTGGACTTGGTGAAATACAAATCAATCAGTAAATAAAATAAATTAAGCTGTTCTTTTAAATGAAATCCAATTTCATCTTGAAGTTTTAATCATTTAATTTTATAATTATACTTTATAAGGAAATATCGGATAAATGCGCTTTATTAAAATATATATACACATGCGTTGGTAATAGATATATTTGCAGAATTCAATAACAAATAATTCCTTTAATATTAAAATCATTTAGGTACACATTGCTTCCTATTTTTGTCTCTAAGGCATTTTGAAAATAGTTAACATTTGTTGGGAATTCGAAAAAAGTATCATTATTAAATTAGTTGTTTGCTTAAAACTGATAAAAACTATGCAATAGAATATTTTCGCAATTTAAATACTAAATTATGCTTCATTCTAGAAAATTATTCAAATTACTCCCTGAGCATTGCATTAAGAAAAGGAATGAGATCAAAACTTGAGAAAAACTACATTCTCGATTTTATGAATTGAAAGACAATTTTTCGAAATGTACTTAAGATACATAAAGCATTTTAGTTGTGTATCACTTAAAACTAACTTCAGGATTCTTTATTTTATTTTTATAAAACATTAAATAAAGACATGGACATAAATTTTAAGCTGCTTAAAAGTGCATTAAGTTCTTAAGTATGCGTACATTGAATAAAAATATATGTTGAAAGAAATTTGTAATAAGATGGAAAAACTGAAATATTTAAAATAAGGATTCCATATACTTAAAATTTGTTTACTTTTCCTATGATAACTGTGTAAAAAATTTATTTAGCTTATTGAATTAATTATAACTCATTTTAATTTAAGCATCATTATGCTTGCTAATTTAGTTTAAAAGAATTGCTTGTTTTTATATACTGAAAACCGTCATGTGTAGCTTTCAATAAATCATAAAACAATTTGAAATGTAGTATTAATCTAAAAATATTTCTCTGAATTCTTGATAGATCATTAACTTTTGAAAACAAATTTGTAATTCATTCTTTTTTTTTAAAAAAAAAAAGAGGACATTTAAAAAAAAAACCCATTTCATAGAATATATTACTATTTTATTTATATTTTTGAAAGTGACTTTAGAACTAAAGTACATTTTGTTAATTAATTAATGCTTATATTTTATTTTTCTTTATACATATTATGATATAAATGTAGATTATTCAAAAAATAAAATATGAATATGATTTAAGAAATTACTTTTTTATAAATGCTATTTAAATAATACCAGAAGAATAAATATTCTGATTATTAAATTTATAGAAAAATTTATAGAGAAATGGCAACCTTAAGTACTATATCAAAATAGCAAAAGTTTGTGATAAAATAACTAGAAAACAATTTTCTGATTCTTAAACCCTCATTTTAGTAGTTTTATTAATTATGAAGAAAATTATTCTTTATGGTGTATCTAAGAATTTATGTAGCACAACATACGGAAAAAATGCACATCATCAATTTTTTAATTTAACTTTAAATGCAATTTCAAGAGAAAGCTCAGATAAGTTAAAAATACTTGAATTTGACGGAAATCTTCATTTTTTTTTTCTCAAACATTTATACTTCACTTATAGAACTTCATGATGCTTTAGAAAATCAATTTTAGCAGCTTCTGTATTTTCAAATATTTTATTATATATTTTCAATCTTTCATCCCTTTCTCATATAAATAAGAGAACAATTTCGCAACTTTTCCTATTTCACATCATTGCAGTTATAATTTAGGAGAAAAAGATAGAAATAACCATGTATCATAAATCTTCCCTCCGTTTCCCAGAAAAAAAAGTGCTCAATATGTCTTTTGCAGAAACCAATCGTTTTTTAATACTGTATTTTGAGCAGATAAATCTTAGATTGAAATGTTTATATTCACGTAAGCAGAGCGAAATTTCAAAGTATAATATCTTTTTGTTAGGGTTTTACTGTATTATTAAATAAAAGACTGGAAAATTCTCTAGAATCATACAATATATTAAATTTCATTTACGCACAATTCTTTGGAGTGCCACCAAACTTTCTTACATGGAAGATATTTTGGACAAATTTATTTTATTATTGCAATATATAAGCCAATTTTTTGTTGTTATGACCTCGAACTTTAAAAGATCATGAAAAATATTTTATCAATCCGATTTTTAAAAAGAGTTTGATTTTTTGTTTATTTAGTTCAAACTGTTGGATTTTAACTTTTATAATCATTGTAATCATAACAATTTCGTTTTCATAGTTTTAAAGTTTTAATTTAATAATTTTTATTTTACTTTTCAATTTAAGAATTGAAGTGAATATTTTTTTTCAATAATTTACAATTTATTTTAATAGTATAGCCCAAAGTTTATTACTGGAAAATCAGTTTGGTTGTTTTTTTAAATTAATATAAAAAATTTATATATAAATATTTAAATTCATGAGTATAGTTAGAAACAAATGCTAAGAATTTTATTAAATTAACTATAATGACAACAAATTCCATTTGTACATCACTGAACACCTTTACAGAACATAAGAACAAATTTTATAAAATGTAAAACTTAACGTATTCAGTTAACAGTTTTAGCTTTCAGAAATTGCATTAGAAAATAATTATAATGAATAATTATTTTTATACTATAAGTCAAATATTTAAAATCAAGAATGGTAAATAAATTTTAAGATTTGTTCAAAAAAAAATTTTATTAAAAAAATAATAACATTTTTATTAATCCCTTTTTAAATAAGCTCTTTTTTATTAATATTTTGATATTTACCTTTTATTAATATTAAGAAATTCTTTAATTGTATACAATTAACATCTATATGTTTGAAAGTATGAACTAATTTAATTTTTCTTAAAAGTTACATTACATTTTACACAATTCTTCAATACGCGTTAAATTAATCGTATATGCGTTGTTTTATATCCATTGTCTTATTTTTGAATCTAAAACATTTCACATGTTTTTCATTGAATTTTAACTTGACACATAAATTGGAGTGAAAACTTAATTTTCCAAAAAAGTAACTACTTTTTTGTTATAATTTTGATGTTCTAATACTATAATCAAGGTGAAAGTAATGCAAATCATTGGGATTAAATTTTATCATATTTTGTGACAAATTACTACACAATTGTGAGCACAAATCTTTATATTCTATTCAATGAAATATAAATTGAAAAACTTTCCGTAAACCATATACTTCTAATTGATAATTCAACTTCTTTTAAATTTAATAGTAGGTAATATGTGCTTAGAAAGAAGAGAAAATCTATCATTATTAATAATATTGGATACAATTTTGATTATATAGTTGTCGTGTTAGGTATTCTTACAGTCAAAATTTATGCTGAGTCCATATATTCTACCAACCATAACTATTCACTAATGTTTTGCTTTATTTCAATAATGCTGCAAATAAGACTTTCAATAGTAATGTAATTTCTATATACAGAACTATCTCTCGATTTTATTCTAGAAGTTGATTAAAATAATTTAGCTTATCCAAAAGCTCTAGATATTTTTCAATGATTCCTAAAACACTTTATAATTTCTAATTAAAACTAAAAATTTCTATCTGTTGTTATAAAGCAATATATCTTAAACATTCTTACACATTTTCTAAAGAACCAATGGCTTGAATAAAGGAAACTAATCTTATGTTACTTGTAGCTTTTATGTAATCAAAATATTACATACTTTATGAGAAGGTTTTTAGTAAATTAAACATAAATAGTTCCAAGGGTTATAATAAATAATTTATTAGTTTTAATAATTCTTCTAATTGCAAACAAATATTCAAACGTTTCAACAATTCAATTAATTATATATCACAAACAGAATTAATTATACATAGAAAACAACTATGGGAATTTGAAATGCATTTATAAATTGAGATAGTTATCACAAGAATCAATAAGGAACAATACCAATTTGCATACAGGATTTCAGAAATAAATCCAGGTTAAATTTTATGCCAATTTTGCATAGAAATAAAAATCTCATATTATAAACATAAAAGAATACACTTATTAACTTCCAAATGGTTAACCAAATATATTAAAGATTGTTAATAAATAATTTACTAAGTAAACATAAACTTTATACTTAGCTTTTGCTCAAATAAATATAATTTATTTTTCAGAAAAATCATACATGGTGAGCCATATTTAACTTGACACCCCTTTTATTTGATGAATGGAAGAATCGAAAATTTAAATCTATTTAAGGAGGTTAAAGAAAATGTAAGGTTAACAAAATCGGATTCTGATATGTTCTATGACAAGAATTTTTTTTCATTCTTCCACTAGCAGATTTTGAAAGGAATTTTTAAATTTTTCGATAGAATCCATTTTATGCCATTATTACAGAAACCTTATTAACTTGTCAATAATTATTAAGGAAAGTTTTAAATTTTTATGGAATTTTCGATTATTTAATAAAGACAGAATAAAAATTCGATAACGATGATAACTTATCTCGATGTACATTCTTCTAAATAACAATTAAAAAAGCTTTTTTTTACGAAATAACAATTTTAAATTACTATTTATTTAAAGAAAATTTTTATCCTTGGGAAAAAAACTCAGTCGTGCAAGGACAGAAAGTATGAATTTAAACGAAGAAATGATTTAAGGAGATATTCATCATTCACATTATTCGCTATTAAAGATTTTATTGATTTAAGTTAACATGCAGATATTTTGTTATTATCATCATTGAGAGAGAGAGAACCACATACTAAAAAAATTTGCTTTTGAAAATGTGAAATTATTTAATTTTACCAAAAGGGCTTCTTAAATATAAACCACTTTTTAAACAAACATTATTTCAACCTTATTAATATAATTATAACAAGGGTATCTTTATATAAATATTTCCACAAAATTGTATCATATCCTAAATGTGGTGTGAAACATTTAAGGTTTCGATTGTTAAGCGACACAGTAAAAGATTATTATTTTAATATTGATGATAGGGATAAAGATAGAGTATAGCATAGATTTCCCTTTAGCACAAATTAATTAAAATTACGTATTTCCAATACAAGTAATTAATCAAAATTAATTTGAAGACTTCAAAAGAATGAAGTGTTTTCTAAATATATGAAATAAAATAAAGCCACGTTTTAAAAATACTTGTAAAACCTTTTAAGAAGAGCTTATTTAACAAGATGTTAATATTTGACGTAAGATTAAAAAGTCAAATTATAAAAAAATTTTAATAAAAATATGTTAATTAAACTGCATTTTATTTTATTGAATTACTTTTTCTAAATGTCATCACTAAAGATATAAATTATTCAATCATTTTTTATTGAAAATATTTAAAAATAGCTTACAGTGTTTAATCAACATTTCCTGAAACATTTTCTAAAAATTGTTTAAATAAAATATTCAGATTGATGAGGATTATTTACCACATAAAATTATTTTGGTTTTCTACAATTGGAATATGTCTTTGCCTTTGTTAAAGCTAATGAAAATTATTTGTTTTACGAAATTTCTTGAATTATTTGTAAATGAACTAAGTGAGTAACCACATTTGCTCTTGTATAACCAATCTAAATTTTTTTTGTTTGTTTTAATAAATTAATTTTAATTTGAAATATTATGTGTGTTTTCACCTAAACTATTTTTAAATACTGTGAAACCTTCCATGATTAATAAATGCTGTTAATAATCTGCTTACAATTTAATTTGGTCAAACAAGAATAATTTATTTTAGTTAAAAAAAACTCACATAATTTTCATAATAACTGAATGAATGAAATAAAATGCATTTTTATGTATATAACAGATTTATCGCCGTAAACTTCATCTAGTAAGAACTATGATTTTCATTGAGCAAAATGTATTGATTTAAACTGCTCATGAACATATGATAACAACCAGTGTTTTGTAGTAATCAAGTTGACTTTTTGCTTCGTTTAATGACATTAGAAAGATCGTAAATGTTATGCACCTGGGAAATATAATTTAAATTTTTTTTCATATGTGAAACCGCAAGTACATAAATATTTTAAATAGTTAAAAAGTAAACGTTATTTAAAAAAGTGGAAAAACATATGAGATTTAAGCAAAATGTGTCTCCAAAATTAGCAAATTATCTTTCGAATGACTAATTTAAAAGTCTTTTATAATTATTTCTCTACATTAAATAACCTAATTAACAATATTGTTAGTTATCTTGGAAATTTTTAAAATAAATTATGTTTGATAATGTTTCAACAATTCCATCATCTTTTACATACTTACATTTTCACCACTTTCTTCGTTCTATAGCAACAAATTAATCATGACCAGAGCCTTTTAATTATTCCTTTTTCTCAATTATCAGCACGCATCTATAAAAACAATTGGCTTCATTTTGCACCTATTTTGCTGAAATATTAATCACCGTATATTAAATGACACTGCCTGGTTTTACTAATATCTCACAACACATTACATTATTGAAATTCATTAGCTATCGATGTTTTCATTAGAGATTTTTCCTTTTATATGATCTAGTTATTATATATGAGGTAAGTTATAAATGTTTTATGTTATTCTTAATATACAACTTGAAACGAGTTTATGCCTGTAGCAAAATACAATATCATAATCCCTATTCACTTAGAACGAGACTCAAAAATAGTACATTTGGGAAAGAAAATAAAAAATCCAAAACAAAAGAAAAACGCATTACCACTTTGCTTGGGAAATGGAAAATACCAAGAACTCTTTCCCATGAATTACTAAAATTAATTACAGAGTTAAGCAAATGGCTTTCAGATATGAGAAATTTGATTATTTGTTGATTTTCTGCTTTTAGCATTTGTCACATTATTTATGTAAATTATTGCCATTTGAGAGACCATTCTATCCACCTTTATTTTTTTGGTTCCTTTGTAAAGACTTTTAGGATATACTTATTTAAATAATATGTAAATGTGATAAAATACATTAATTAATGATTTATTTCATTAATACATCTTTTGTGATGTGTACAGTAAGCTTTCTTTTTTTAACTTTAATTTGTTCTTTCATCACCATGAAAAATCCTTAGTAAAATTATTAACAATCATTAAAAATGTAAAGAATAATTACATATGTTAATGTGATATATTAAAAAACCATTTTAAAAGTATAAAAATAATGTACATGTAGAATGAAAATTGTAAAATGAAACTTTTAAGCTATTTTAGAACATATTAAATTTAATAATCATATAGTTTAATTTTAAAAAAGTAATAAATGAACATTTAAGAAACATATAAATATAATGGACAGTAAAAAAAATAACTGTAAATTATAAAAGCTGTTAAAAAATTGTTTTGTTAAAATAGAAATGTATGACATCATAAAAACAATGAGAATTGCTTTAGGGATTTGAAGAATTATTGCAAATCCCCACTTTTCCTGAAATTTGAAAGATTTAATTTAAAATTAATTTTTGTATAACATAAGGAATATGCTCGTGTTAAAATTAAAAATTATTAAATGTAGTTTTTTGCCCTTAAAAATGTGATTTAAAAATGGTGTAGTACCAAATCCAATTTTTTAAAATCTAGCTCTACAATATTAAATTATAAAAAGAATGTCTGTAGAACTAAGAAATATGAAAAATTAATTTTAACCAAAAGTTGTCTTAAGCCACTTAGCATAGATATTAAATATTATGTCTTTAAAATCTAAAATAGAAAAGGAGAATGTGTTTCCTCATAAGGTTCATTTTATATTACTCCGATTTCGACTTCAATTTTTTTAGTCTGGAACAAAAAATTGACTTCCATGTAAAATTCTAATAATCTAGACTTTTTGAATGTAGAAATAAAGAACGAAAAAGTATCAATTCAAGGCTTCTTAAAAGCCAAGTTTTAGACTTTTTCTTTAAATTCAGAGAGGAAAGAAGGAAATAATGTACCATATTTCTTGTTTCTAAGACTTTTCTTGAAAGAATTTAATATATGAATGTCATATAGGTAATTGTACATGATTTTAAAAAGACAAAATACGTGTACCAAATAGTAATAATTAATTAAAATAAAAGAAATAATTTCATTAAGTCAAAATTATTGCAAGGTATTATTTTAAGTTATTTAAAAATGGTTTTAATTTTATTAGAATTATAATTATTAATCACAACATTCAATTAAATTTTTATACAAATTATAAAAAATGCATCTTAATAATTTATAAATAATTTAAATAATTTCTATTTAAAAACTTTTCACATATTTCGAGTTAAATTATGCTTAACAAATATGCATCAGGATAAATATAATCAGAGTGCACTATATCATTTCTAGGTTTACCGAATGAAATATTTTTAGAATAAATTTATTTCTATAAAAATATTTATCATATATTTTTAGATATACTATCTGTGATTCATTTTTTCAGTATGCAAAAATTCCTCTTTGATGAATAGATAAATTAATTTTAGTAATTAATAAAACCTGAAAACCTGTTAAAATTGAGAAACTCTGAATTTTGAGAGACTTTTTTAGTATTCTGAAATATTTTTAGGATATAAATTCTGCAATAAATGCAACATATTTGGAAACAATTAATTTTTTAGCCACTTATTTATAAAATAATTCAGTACTAAAAATGCTTAAATTATTATTTTTATTTTCACCAAAAAACGTTTTCAATACAAAATTCATATTGATCTGCTCAATAGCAGATAGTGCAAGTTGGTTATACAGGGTTCAGGGTATATGCATGTGAACCAAAGAAATTCAAATTCCTGATAAAAATCTGTTTTCAATGACGTTCCTCTCATGTGTCCAGAAAGATAAACTTTTAATTTTAAATATTTAACAATACGAAAATTTTATAAATCCCAATTGTTTAATCTTCTTTATTTTTTAAAACGTGAAAGTTAAGGAATACTAAACTCTAAAAGAGTTTAAAAGGAACTCTAATAATTCTAAGAAAAAAAGATGTCATGTTGGTATTTCTTCACCACTACTTGATATACTATCTTTCAGTAGTACTTACATATTACTCATTTGACCACTGCTTAACGAAAATATTGCAACAAGTATTAATACTTATGATTATATTTTCTGTAACCAACAGTTAAAATATTGATTCAAAATAACTTTTATTTTCTATTTATTATAATGTAGATATATATGTTAGTTTGTTTTTTTCTTCACACGTTTTTAAAAAGATTCTTAAAATCTGCAAAATTTGGCAGCATACTTTTTTATTTAGCTAAACTTAATATGAACGCAATATGTACAAATCCTACCACCTTCAAACATTATCTTTTTACTAAAATAGTGATAGATTCTTATCAAATGTGAAA
>JAPDSC010148624.1:0-27563 GCA_026290005.1 Latrodectus geometricus
CTTAGTTATATATATATATATATAACTAAGCGAAACCTTGAGAATTAAATAAATACAAATAAAACAATTTAATATTACCTGATCAACATATACAGCTTGAATTATAAATTTTTTAACTTAAATGCAAGAGAATCTTAAAATAATTATGAATAAGTAGACTATATGGTTTTGAAATTTACTTCAGTTTCTTTATCTTCAATTTTCCAAATAGCTATTCTGCCACTTGGAAATCACAATCTAATAATTTTCTTCATCAGTTAAGAACAATATCAGATCCACTGGAGATTTAACATCAAGAAAAAAGAAAAAGACTTCTACATCATAAAGAAGAGATTGAAAAACTTACAAAGCGTTTGTTAAGAATAAGGGACAAAGTTTGTATATGAAAGTTTGTTGAAGAAAAATTATTTACATCAATTGATAGGGAAATAATGTATGATTTATTCAGTTATCATCAACGAGATATCAGCAGATATTTACTAGCTTATTTTCTGATTTCATACGATTCCACTAAAAATAATATATTATTGAAGCAATTTTGTTAATTAAGAAATTCTATTCTTGAGAGAGTAGTAAATTATCCAAATAGAAATGCAATAATGGAACCATAACATTAGATCACCTTTTCTGCTTTTTAGAATGTGTGAGTTAGGTATATTAGAAGACAATAAAAAAAAATCAAGCTAGTGAATCATCTTTATAAAAACAAAATGGGATTTACTGCAGAGAAAACGATTGTTGCTTGTATTTATTGGCGATAAATAGTTACTTCTAGTTATTGGATTAAGATAAGCTGTAAATTCATGGATGATGATTCTTATCATATTTTAAGATAAGAGAAATCTTGGAATATTTACGAAAATTAAAGAGAGAAGAAAAAAAGGTTTATTCACTTCTTGTGTGACAACTTGTGTCTATCGAGCTTGCTAGCTATTAATCAACTAATACTTATAATAAATTCTATAATTGAAAAAGTTCTTTTCCAAAATTTCTGGCCTAATTAGTCCTAATGCATTCTATTCGTGAAGGCATAAATCTTTGTTAAAGATGTTTTTGTTCCAATCAAGTTGGAAACTAAACATATCATTTCAAAAAACTGTGTTTTAAAAACCTTAATGCAATGAAAAATAAATAATCTTTAATCATAGTATGAATTATTGGAATATTTTAGGAAGAACGTTATTCAAAGAATCAGTATTAATTGTCTTAATTCTATCATTTAAAAAACTCCTAACTTTGTTCTAAATTTTTGCTAGTACTTATTAATTTCTTTTATAGTTTCTATCCTGATTTAATGATATACTTATTTTATTTCCTAGTTGTTTGTTAGAATTTTATTATTTAATAACTTTAACGTATTGTTGTGTAAAATATTATGATATTCTTTTAATGCAAACATTATTTACAAAACTGTCATAGTTTTAAATCTCAATATAAACAAATTTACAATAATAAAAATAAAAGATTTCGTGGGCATTCTTTCATGTGTGATGATGAAAAAATGTGAATTCAATGGTTCTATATTTTAAGATCTTTTATTTAGAATAATCACCTTTTAGAAACTAATAAATGTTGAAGTTATTTTGGATAACAAAAACTAGCTGGTTTAGTAGTGCTGCCATCTTTTGACAATGTATGTTAATAAAATAAAGCGTGTGCTTTAAGAATAATTGCATGGAATTTAAAAATAATAATTTTTTTACCGCAATCAGCCACAAGTAAAATTAAATTTTTACAAACAAATAACTTTTATTAATCTTAAAAACATATTATACTGTTTTCTGTGTTTTGTTAAATTATTTTCGAAAATGTCTACAATGTTTTTTCATTTCAAGCTAATTGATTTCGATTCAAAATCAAACTAATTGATTTTGAGTTGAATTTTTATCCCATGAATAAAAAAATAAACAGCATTAATTATTCCTATAATAAATGTAATTTAATAATTGAATCAAATTTTTTTGGTAAGGATTGATTTTTGAAATCGTAATAGGATTCAATATTAAGTCATTTAAATTGAAAATTTCGAAAACAAAACTAGCTGATATCAGAAATAAACAAAATTAATATATTAATCAAGCTAATAATTAATTTTGTTAATTATAATAATCAGGGATTTTAATTAAAGCATAAACCTGCAGTAGAAAAATTCTAAGAGTCCACAATATCAATAAGATACTTTTACTTTTTTTATGTTTTTTTTATATTTATGAAAATATATTAGTATTTCAAGAAAAGAATCAGCCATGAGAAATTCTTAGTAGTCTCCAAAATTTTTTCTCTTCTGACATACAAATATTAACACGTAATCTTTGGTATAAAGGATTTCTAAAAATTAAAATCTTACGAATTTAACAAAACGTTATTGTTAAACAGTTTGGCTTTTCCAGTTTTAGATTAAAATGCTGTGTCTAAAATAAAAGGAAAGGAAGCTTAAAAAATTCATTGCAAGAAAGGTTTTTAATGAGCAAAAGATTCTTTACCCACAAACAGATGTCAATTTAAACGCAAATGTTAAATTTGAATGTTTATCAAATGTTCATATCTTCATAATTGTAAATTAAGAAATTGAAAAGAAATTGATATGGGATGTATTATTAATATATCGCATACATAGATTTTACTATATATGCAATATATTAATAATGCATCTCATATATAGTGAAATTTTTTGCTATAAAACTCCTTAACTTATCTATTATTTTATCTTTTAGGAATATTTAATTTATTCGTTTTCTAAATCCCAATTTTGTCCCTAAGGATAGGTGTATGTTATCTACTAGAATCTACGGCCCATGAAACTGGTGGTCTTGGCCTTCTAGTTAGTTGTATGTATTTAATGAAATTAAATCCAATTGGAACAAAGGAATTTTAAATAATAAAATATTTATGTGAATATATAATTTGCTGTACATTTGCTTCTACAAATCACTATGAATGATTCAATCTTATTCAAATAAGAAAACAACTACGTAGATTCAAATATAATCCTTCTTCCGAAATGTATGTACAGAATTTGATGAAAAAAATAATTATAAATAGAAATTTGTTCCAGTTTGTTTCAAGTAGGGAAATAAATCTGAAAAATAAAAAGAATATAAGATTATAAAAAGAGAATATAAAATTCTTTCCTACTCACTTAAATAATCTTCCACTTATAAGTAAGTTTGCTGTAAGCACATTGGACAAAGACTGACCATTCGGTTTTCATTTGTCAAGTTGGACTCATTGGTCAAATGGTGATAGAGCACACTTCTTCTACTTTTTTGATAGCAGATAGTAAACAGCCTAATGATCTAATAATAACAGTAAACAGCCTAATGTAGTAAGGAATTTTAATGGCTACAGAGCAAGTTGCTTTATGAGACGACATTTCATAAATAGTTAAATTTTCTCTCCAATTGTAAGGTTAGGAACAAGGAAAACTCACAAGTACCTACTTTGATAAATGGTTCATACATATATAGTGGCTGAGGTGAGCCTAAGAATTTTATTTTTTAGGGAAGTAGGTTATCAAATATTAAATTAAATACTTTTGAAATGTTTCATTTAGGAAAAATATTACTTGACGATCGATTGTAAGATCAATAAATTATCAACTTTTGAAAAAGAATAAATTTAAATAATATTACAATTAAGTAATATTATTAATTAAAAATATTTAGTATTTTCTATAAAAACAGTATGAAAATTTATCATTTTTAAAAGTTGGTGATCAACTTTTTTCACAGTTTTTTATTATTATTATAAGTTTGTATATTTGATTCTGCTTTGTATAACGAATCCAAATATACCATTGTGATATTTTAAAATATCTTAAATACAAAAATTATATTTCTTTTCATAAAGTTAACAAATTCTATTTTTTTTATTTAAATAATATAGTCAAAAGTTTCTTAAAAAGACTCATTTTAAAAAGCAATCATCTTTAATTTAAAGTTGTGGTGCCATCTACTAGTTACTAGTTAAACTATTTTTTGATTTAACAATGTATCTCTCTCTATCTTTTAATGTGCGTACAATCTATCACATTATAATTTCTACTTAAATTTCAAACATATGAGTTGACTTCATTCATTAGCGCTGATTAAATAATTTATGAAATCAAAATAAATTCTATAAACAAAATTTTTAAAAAATTTTGATATATGAATACTTTTAGCAAAATTAATTGAATATTTTTAAAAATTTCAATAAGGATAAATAAAAATAAGAATATTAGGAAAATTTTATAAAACAATGAAATTTTAAAATTATTTCATATGAAATCAATTATTTTAATATTATTTCCTACATAATTTTTCTATATTGTCTCTCGAAAATTGCTAGGTAGCAAACATGGATGTGAATTTATAGAATTTATATAGCAAACACAAAAGATTTGAATTTATATTTCAGTTATTAAAAATAAACAAATTGAAAATGAAAAAAGCCTTATAGAAGATATATGATTACATGATTTCATAAATACTGCCTTATTATAATTTATTGTTACAGAGAATAATGAATAAATTTGCTAATATAATAGTTACGCAAATAGTTCTGTTTTTCATTATTTGTTCTCAGAAATAAAAAGATTGTTTGTTAATTAAGGAAACACAATTATACAGATAAAAGTAATAACTTTGTTTACGAAAGCTCAATATGGAACTAGTATTGTATACGCTATTTCCATATTAAATAAATATTCTATATGAAACCAGAGCTAATTTCGAGAATTCTTAAAATTTGATTAAATTTCAGAAAATTGTAAATTTGGTGGAAAAAGTGAGATAAAATAAAAATGCTTAACATTTTTATTGGGTACTTTAAATGCGATAATTAATCCGTTTATAAACGTTCATTACCTATTACATTTTTTATGATAATTTTCTTCTAACCTATTTATTATTCTTCGCACTTCGGAATATTATATTAATTCTTTCTACAAATATAAAATTATTATAATATTAAATACGATCTTATTAGAATTCAATAATTTTTCAAGAATAATATTTTTATTTTAATTATTTTGAATTTTTGAAAGTCAAATTAGTGATACTCATAATCAACACTAGATGGCACCACCATTTTTTATAATTCTTTTAATTGTTCAGTGATAATTTTGACTTCAATGCAATTTACATATACTTTTGATATTATCAAATATAATTTTCAATTTAATTTTTAAAAGATCTTGTTTGCTTTTTTTAAAATAATTCATTGTAAAAATCAGGAAAACATTTTTGTCATCTTTGACTTATCATTTGGGTATCTTATAAACTGCTGAATTATTGCTTTTATTTTAATTCGAAATACTAAAAATTAATAGGGGGGAAAAATGCTTATAAGATGAATGATTGAAACATAATTACAATTTTCAGTGATTAAAAAAATCATTTAGAAAGGAACAATAATCATTGCAAAAATTTTGATCTTAAATATGGTTACTTTTCAATTTTATTTCTTTTCTATCAAAGAAATAAACATATGTTTCAGAAACTATATTTATAAGAGATAATTTTTAATCGTACAAAGTATTTATAGATCATTTTTATTTTAACTATTCCTTGAAAATTTTTAATTTTTAATGTATGAAAAATGTTTTTAAAATTCTTATTTAGAGATTTTGGAAATAAACAAACACAGATTGATTTATTTTCATAATGATTGATTTCGTAATGGTAAATTAGTTCTAAATAAGAACATTTCTTTGTATTTTTTACTGTGTTGTTAAAAATTGTTTCAAGATAAATTTCTAACTTCTTTGAATTTTTATGAATTTCTAAAATGCATTTTTCATTGTAAATATTATTCTAGATTAATTATATGTTTCCTTTTCAATTTTATGTCATATAAAAAAGCCTTTATGAATTGAGGTAGAGTCTCTTTGGTCGCTTTTTTTCAATATATTTGAAAAATTCTGCTCCCAATCTCAGAAATATTGAAATTTCTATGATATAATGTAGAGAATTAACTTACGTTGAAATAAAAATATGAGTTTTATCGTATTATTTTTAAATGATTAAATTTTTTACAAATTCTACAATTATGTATATGCTTACAAATTATAAATATACTATATTATAATATTTATATTTTAAATTTTACCTTTTCATGAAAATTCCACTAAAACATAAGCCAGCCACTATATTTTGAATGATATGTATATTGAATATGATAAAGTTAAATCTAGAATGAAATGATTTTAATTTAGTTAACTTGATTTGCAAATTAGCTTTGAAAAAAACTCCTTAAACATTTGAGAAATCTTGACCTATTTGAAAAATAATTAACAAAATGTATGTCAATTAATAATCAAAATATATATAGAATGCAAAGAGTACTTGTTTATATTTGAAATAATAATAGTAAAATATTTAAAGTGTAAGGGCTATTTTTATTATTTTAATCACTATTTAACTTTTTAGTTCCATCATTCTGATAACTTTTTCAAATTAATATCAAATTAATTATCATAACTAAGCCAGCAAAAACAAATTTTGTGTTGTATAATTTTCTGTTATAAAAACAATTTTAAATCCTATCTAAATTTTAATTTTTTATTGCACAACTAAAAATATGTTCATTAATTTCAATTATTTTCCACAAAATATTTATGATTATTACTATAAAACCGTTTAACCAACATTTTTCTTTATAACATTGAAACATACAAAGCGCCAAAAAATAGTTCAAGATCATTTTCCCAGGGCGTATTAACCTCACAAAGAAGAACATCTTCGTTGACCCACATAGGCAACGAAGTGAGATGATAAAATATCGATCAATGCACCTTAAACTGGCCCCATCCCGAACCAAGGTCGAATCTTCACTTCAAGGTCTCTCAGCACTTTCTCTCTCGTTTTCAAGGCCCAGAGATGGAAAAGCCTTGAAGAAGTCGTCCTCCGCAAATCGATGAGTGAAAGGGAAAGAGTCGGTCCTCCTTCCAGATAGGTCACGTGAAGACAAAGACCCCGATGTGCAGTCAAAGACCCTCTTGTCCGACCCCGAACTCCAGAAAAAACCCAACAACCTTCTTCAAGAATTTTCGCTCTGTGACCTCCATTTCGAAGAGAGAAATGATCTGCTTTGGCCCCATCTTGCCATTACTCGCTTTCCAGGGACACTTGAGGGCGGAATAGTTTATGGAGTACTTTTTTTCACATAAAACAGTACAAACATTTTTCAGTGAAATGAAGTTACAAGAAAGAATAATGAGAATATATTTCTTCATTTTAAGAATAGATATACCTAATAATTAAATTTGAAATTTCCCATTGTTAAAATGAAAGATTTTTCACTGAAAAATAAATGCATTAAGAAAATATTCTTTGTTTTTCGAAACAAACCATCGATTTATTTTATTGATTACAACACACACATTATTTTAGACAGTTTAAGAAAATTCTATAAAAGTTAGAAAGATCTAAAACGTACAGTTTTAAGCGAATGCTAGATTTAATTTGAAATGAAAAGGATTTAAAATGTAAATATATTAACATTAGTTAATATTGTTGATAATGATATAATAAGAAACGCGTAAGTACGATTTTTAACCAACAAATTTAAAAAGCAAATGTTCAAAGAAAATTTTAGAATTTTGTGATACAAAAGTTAATATATATATAATTGCTAATAAAAAAATTAATAATATTTTTATATAATTATATATATATATATTTACATTTACCCAGCATATGCTACTCAAATAAATAAACATAAAGAAGTTTTAATAAATTGCAACATTCTTCAGATTTTTCAATATTCTACATCATTAATCTTCTAAGAATGTTTTCAGTCGAAAAACTCTCCTTTCAAATCTTTGAATTTTGGGATCATCACCATTCAGTTCTAAAGACTTTTTTAATAGAAAGAAGGGGCTTCATGGTAGTTGGCATTCAAATTATGTTGTACCTTACATTTCTAAGTAATAAGTAACACTAGTAATGCTTAGAGTTTTAAAAGAAAAGGAGGGAATATGTCACATTTATTGTCATAAAGTTAAGAACCACTACATTTTATATTACATAATTAAAGTTTTGTTCGAATAAAATATTCTTCAAAATTAACTTTAGGAACGTCCTCTATAATCTTCATTCATTTAATTGCCATGCATTTTTTACCCAGTGAAATTCCTTATTTTCTAAGAAAAGGCATAACTATTTTATCCTTTCATAAAAGGCAAAAAATGAGTTTTTGACATTTTTTGAGTGATTGTATTGAATTAAATAATAGCCAATGTTGATTTTAATAATGGCATTTTTCTAATATTCAATATAGAATAAAATTCCTATTCTCTGTGTATTCATCTTATTTTTGTCCTGGGTAGAATTAAAAACTTCTGTATTTAGTAGAATGAAACATACCGGAATATTGGTCTCTGATTATCATAAAACAGGGATAATCTTCCATTTAGAAATTTCAATTATATCATTTGTATTTAATATATATTAATTAATTAGGAATAATGATATTTATTATTCATTTAACTAACCCCAAAACATTGTTTCCTATCGCGAAATGAAGTTTTACGTATTGATCAACGAGAAACATATTGAATAAATGTGAAACGCTTGATTACTAAATTAACAAATATTAAAATCGGAACTCCTTTTGTCCCCATTCTAATGCATTTATGAAGGGGGCATATTAAGAAAATCGAAAATGCGTTCCCTGCAGTGGGCGAACCCAATAAAAAAGTACCCAATTTTTCTCCTATGAGGTACCCGTTTTCCTATTGACATGGATAAACATAAAAACTGATGGGATTCTTGAATTTTGAATTCCATGTATAAACAGTTCAAATTTCTATGAAATTAATAGTTAAAATGTTTTGTATAATGAACTGTTTCTAAAATATAAAAATTAAAACCACAATATAGACTTACCGTTATGCATTCAGACCTTAAATTATTAATTTGACCAGGCATCATCCAAAGTTTGAAGAAAATATTTAAGTTAAAAATGTGAATATCGAAATAATCACATTTTTAAAATATTCTTAGAAGTTGTTTCTGAACTTAAGATTTTCAATTTATAATTTTTTTCTAATCTGCCATTTTGAAATATGGCAGATTAAAAGATGGCTAAAAGCACATTCTTAACTGGAACTCACGCCCTACGAAAAGTCATGGGTTATCCAGATAATATAAAATATATTTGTATTGTTATTTTGAAATTTATTTACAATAAGATTTTCATTTTATTAATCATTAAAATTATTAGTTATTCGTATAAATCCAATACAGATTTATTCTAAATAATGAGAATAAAAATTTGATATTATTGTTGAGCTATTAAAGCTCAGCAATAGTATTAATTTATACTTGAACATAGATGTGAAATTCTTTTTCACAATCTTTTGAGAATTATTCTGATTCAAGAAGTAAATTTTAAATTAAATAAATAAAGCATTTACAAATAATATTACAAATGTGTCCAAAATTTAATTTTTTTGCAAATAAATACTATGAAAAAATTAAAACTTAAAAAATTATTTTCGAAAAAGTACAGCAGTTTTAATTTTTACTGCGATGCAATGCCAAAACTCGAATTGTTATAAAATTTTAAATATATTACAACTTTTTTTTTAAGTTAAAGCCATTTAAACATGAATTACATTTTTGTTTTTTTCTCAAACACTTTTTATTGATAGTTATGAAGATGAGAAACAGTGATTTCGAGAATCGAAGCCATCGTTAAAAATTTGACATCACACTTAGAATTAAAGATTCGTCAGTCTAAATTTTACTACATAGCTATGGATAGAAGCAAAATGAATATAAATGATACTGCTCAATTAATATTATTTATAAGAGGTGTTTATGAGAAGAAGCGAGGTCAGATTTGCAGTTTGATTTAATTGAATTGCAATAATACAGTCATCTCAAGCAGTTGTTTCGAAATATGTCAAAGTTAGAATTTTATAAATCATTGTCGACAGTAAATTTACCAAATTTAATGTATCACGCCCAGAAAATCAGTGTTATGTTAGCTTCATCTTATACATGTGAACAATTGTTTTCAACTATGAACCTTAAAAGGAATTGTTTCAGAAGTCAAGTAACAGATGAGCATTTAGTCTCGTTCCTCAGAATAAGTATTCACTTCAAACCTCAATATAAGAAACTTTTATAAGTTAAATCAGAATTTCATTCATCTCATTAACATATTTAAATTGTAATAATTGTATATTGTTTTTAAAATTTTATTTTGGCCCACCAAACTTTTTTTTCTGATTTCTGTGCCATGACGAAAAAGTTTGCCTATCCCTCATTATATATCAATACAAAAAGTGTAAATTCTGTATTTATTGGAGATTGGTATGTAAATATACTGTCATTTTTGCCAACTGAAAGAAAAGCTGAATAAATTTTTAAATTCTATTTATTTTCTCATTTTAGTTTGTTTCTTAATTAAACATAAACATAATAGCCTTACCAAAAACATTTTATTGAGCTATTCTCAAGCCCAGGGAACTTTCTTCAATTTAATATCTTCATCATAAAGTGATGATACACAAAATAATTTTGGTCTGGAATGTAAATTAACAAAGAAGGAATAAAATACAAAGAACTATAAAACGTTTTTAATTAATTTCAGAATGAAAATAGGTTTTAACTATTATCAGGTGTTACTTTAAAGAATTTTATCCTTTTCTAAGAAACTGTCCCAAAAATACTCTCCTTTCCCATTTGTTATTATAATTAAAAATTTACAAGAAATCAGTTGTATTTAAAGAAAATAAATTATTACTAAGCTGAGGTTATTAAGAAAAAATATTCAAAGCAGAAAGAAACTATTTACTGAGCTAAAATTAGCTCCGCAAATCACAAATCATTTGGATTATTAATTCACAGTTTTGAAATTAATTTTTTTTGACAAATGTCGCTTGTTTTACTGTCAAGATATTAACGGTTCCGTAAATTCCAGATGAAAATTTGTAAGGAGATTAAATATCAAATACTGCTTAGTAAATGAAATATTTTAAAAATTTTTCAATCGAGGATTAAAAGTATTTCATTGTTTAGTTCCACTAATTCACATTCTAAAACTCTGTTTTTATTATGTAAATTATCTGTGTACGATTGGGGTTTTAAATATGTATTTTCAACGTTATTAGCACCAAACTAGACTTTTAAAATTATTAATGAGTAGTTTGAATGTTTATTTATAAATAAGTAAAAGAGATAATATAAAAAAGGTTGCCATAAAATATATTATGTGCGGTATTTGGTTAAATACATGATGAAGAACTTATTCTTATATTTATAAATTTATTTTCAGTTTTTAAATACATGAAAATCCGTAAAAATCATCTGTAAATAATATTTAAAGTTAAATTTTTTTTTCCCCCAAATTTTACCATATGAAGTGAAAAATTTTTTTAACTTCATTAAAATTTAGTGCTGCCATCTATACGTTAAATTGAAAAACAACAACTTTGGATATGCTAGAAAATTCGGAAAAATTTTTCATGTTATCATCTGCCTCCTCTCCCCCTCGATGTTGAAATATTTTATGGCTTAAGCCAATAGAAAAAATATGAGAAACTTCATATTTTCCTTTTACGAAGATGTCACGATATTAAGGATTATAATAAAATTCCTATTATTATTATTATTACCATTAATGGGTGATATCTTCATTAAAAAAGCACAGGTAATTTTTGACAATAATTTTTATCTAATAATTTAAAACACGAAACTTTTATTTATAAACATTAGCAAACCCGTAATCTTATACCCAACAGATAATCATCGTTAACGAGAAAGAAAAAAGTCGCAATTATTGTCGTAAATATTTGTGTCGTTTATTGCTTAAAGAGGCTTACATTTTAAGAAACTACTAAATAAGAGTGCAAACATTTTATAAAGTAAATATTTATCGTTCATTGATATAAAATCTATTTAAATGTCAAAGTTTATTCCTGGTGGAAACTGCTTAGCAGTTGCTTTGAGGATCATTTGCCTGGAATACTACTTAATTTTTTAATGTAGAATGCAAAACATTAAATTTCAATCATGATAATTTTATTTATATAAGATGCAACAAACACAACTTTAAATAAAAAAAATTGAAATGTGTATGTATTGGAATAATGTAAAATAGCTTGTTTTTAATTTAACTATTCAAAATGAGATTCTTTGTTATCAATATTAGCTACAAAATGTAGATACGTATATAAGGGTTTCCAAAATTGATCTTACCTTAGCTATCTAAAGCGAACCAATTTTATCAACCAAGCTTGGTCCTATCTTAGATACCCAGATTGGTTCAATATAAGATACAAAGCTTGACCTTATCTTGGCATCCCACATTGGTCCCATATAACGAAATGTAGACCATCCAAGATTGGTCCAATTTTGACCGCCAAATAATGGACCGAGGTAATGTCACAATTAGCCAATATAGGGCTGCCAAGATATTTTTCTACTTAGGTATTATTTGGAATTAACTTTGAATTTTTCACAAATTTATACATAAATTACATTTTTATTCATGTTGTTTCTTGTGTAAGGAAAAATGTATATTTAAAAACTTGACAGTGAGATGAAAATTAAAATTCAAAAAATTTAATTACAATAATTAACATTTTACTGAAAAATTAACTAAGCTAAATACAATTTTTTGATATCTCTTACTGGTTTAAAGATAATGCAATTTATTATTAGTCAGAAATATTAATAGAATTAATTTTTCTTTTCTTCATGAGAGCCATATATAGAAAGAGATTATTTTAAGTACATAATACTTTTTTTAGTAGCTTCTTCAAATAAAAGAACAAAATTTAATTTTTTACTTGATTGGCGAATTCACTTAATAGAAAAGCATGATTTATTACGAAAATAAAAAAAAAGTATAAAATATGAAAATGTGATTAAAAAATTTAGGATCAAAAATTAATAGTTTGAGCTATTGGCAAGTGTTAAGAAATTCAGAAATGTGATTAGCTTTTAATATTAAATTTTTATATTACTAATGTGATTCAATATTTAGAATGTGTAATTCACAAAATTAAATGTAGATGCTAAATAGTTCATGTACTCAAAATAATTAGTAAGAAGAAAATATTTGTATGCCTGTTTTTTTTTTTTTTTTTTTTACTTCTTTTCCTTTGCATATTAATTTCAACTTAACATAATGGGATTTTCATATACTATAGTACTATAGCAATAATTTGTAGTTTTGCTAAAATATTTAATATTTTTAAGTGTTGCTTAAAAGAATAAGTTTGTCACTTGTATTTACTTTTTTTACAATATAAAACTTAAAATAGAAAATTTTAATCATGGTTATTTTACTTATATAAAACGCAATAATGCAACTTTAAATAAAAAAAATAAGTATATGTATTGGAATAATGTAAAATAGCTTGTTTTTAATTTAACATGTTCTATAAGATCTTTTGGTAACAATGTATGAGCTATAAAATATAGAAGAATTTATAAGGATCAGCAAGATTGGTCCTATCTTGAGTTCCTAGATTGGACCAACTTTGGCACCCAAGCTTGGTTCTATTTTAGCAACCCGGTTGGTAAAATAAAAAAAAATTGCAGACAATCCAAGATTAGCCATATTTTAGCTATTAATAATGAGCCAAGATAGCACAACAATTAGCCATCATGGAACCAAGGTATTTTGCACTTAGATAGTTCTACTGCTCATAAATGCTTAAAATGTGTATGCTTGTTTTAAACTTTTAAGCATGATAATATTCTTTTCTAATACTATTGATTAGAACATTGATTTGAACTTAAAACTTAACATTAAAAACTAATTGAAAACGTTATAATTTAATTGAAAATACATTTCTGCAAATGTAAAAGGTTCATAAAAGAAGTTTTGTTTGACAAGTTCATAAAAGTTATGATTGTGCACATTAAAAAAAATAGCACTTTATTCAAATTAGGAATTAATACGTTTATGACTACTGCTGTTTTAATTTAATAATAAAAAAAACCGTTTAGGAATTTATAAATATTATAGAAAGCTAGATAAAACACAGACATGCCCATGATATAGCGACACTACTTCTATATGATAAATAACTATATGTTAATAAAAAAAATATTATCAGAATAAATCTTTTATTGGAAAATAAATGGACCATAAACTGGAAATGAGTTTATGAATGCTCAATATTAATCCGCCTGTCACAAATTTGTCGAACAAACCAATTCCTTATTTATAACATACAGAAATATTTCTTTCAGTAAAATATTAGTGACTATGACAGCTGACACTTTTTACCTTAGATATTTTCTCTGTTAAATTTCGCGAAGTTCGGAAGTTCTGAAAGTAATGTAACTAAAAATTGACAATTGATTAGTTTTTAACATCTAATTTTTAATTGATTAGTATTTAACAACAATTTTTGTCAATAACCAGGATTTTCATTTACACTTTGCAATAATACTGCTGGCAATTTACGTAATTTTATTTTTTTGACAAGTTCATATCTTTTGACATAATTTGTAGAATTAAAAAAAATGCATTAAATGCTTCCCTATAAATATATATTGTCAATATAAATAGCTATTGCACAATTGAGATTATAGTATTTAATAATAAATCATACATAAAACACTTCACATTATAGTTTAAATATTCAGTTTAGTTCTGTCTAATAATGATTTATTATCATAAACTCGCAGTCAAAAAGATTTAGAATAATTAGGTACATGTTGATAGTTATTGATCAATATTTTTTAAAAAATTTTTTGATTACTATCTATCTCAGAACAAAGGGCAATAATTCGGTTTAATAGTTCTATGATCTTTCTAATTCATTACGATACCTCTTACTAAAGGCTAAAATAAGTTAACTGTTGAAATACGCTTGTGAAGGAATAACCGAATTTATGAGCCTCAAAAGTTCTTGCCTCTTTTGATTGTAATGAACTGTTTATAAAAATATTATTCGATTTAAATATGCATATTAATTACTTGTATTAAAAATATCTATTCGAAACTCTACTTAGAAATTTCATAATAACAGTCCTTTACAATATTCGTTAACCTTTTTATATATTATGTAACCAATTACATAAATATATCATACGATAAGTGTATCGGTATTATTATTTTAATTACGACTCCTACTTTTCTGGAAAATAATAACCACTTAAATTTGATATTTTGCTGTCGTCCCGTAGTTCGATGAAGAATTCCTATTTGCTTTTTAACTAAATAGTCTTGCAAGCAATTTATCTGAATTCATCTCAAAAAAAGTTCTGTAAAATTCGAGGGGGAACTTTTAAACAGACTCGGCACTCATTTCCATTTGATTCTTGTCAAACCACGTCAAAATACTCTTTACAACATGATGTACAAATCATTGTGTTAATTCAAAAAAGAAACTGTGCCAGACTGATTAAATAAAATTGAAAGTACATTCCTGTTTAAAATGTTTTCTTACACTCTAGAAGTAAATGATTAATCTGATTAAAACTAACTGTCTTGTGTGTCCATTGAAGAAACTGCACTAAAACATAAAATTATCCCCATCAAAGTTGATATAATACCCATACTCCAAATATTAAATAAGTCCAAATAATCTTAACAGAATGGCTATATCTCAAAACATCACATAATATTCTTCTTCAGCTCCAAGATTGAATTATAATGTTTTGATATGAGTAAACAATGGTTAACTAATGGCAGAAAAACCTTAAAATCAAATGCTATCACCAAAGCTGTCTTATTACTAGCCTAAATGGAGGTTCTTCTAAAACCTTTGAGCAAGATAATTTTTAAATATATCAGACTCGGTTATCGTTATATTTATTACTCGGTATATCAGACAATTCGGTTCAATATTTCTATGATATTTCCACTTCATTACGATACCTCTTACTGAAGGCTAGAATAAGTTAACTGTTGAAATACTTTTCTGAAGGAATATACAAATTTATGAGCCTCAACAGTTCTTGCCTCTTGGTTGTAATGAACTGTTTCCGTTAACTCAATGTGATTGAAAACGCATGTTTGATTTCTAACATTTATGCAATCATTTACGCAGTGTAATTGAGATGTAATGTGACGTCATTTTGGGACCTTTTATTTGAAGCGAAGAGGTATCTGATTATTTTATGTGATGTAGTATACAAAACTAGATTGTTTTAAGCAATATTTATATTATTTTAAGCAGTATTTTAGCACATGTTGTATACTAACATGTGCTAAAATATTGCTAAAAATAATATTCAACAAAGTTGCAAGAAAAGAACAAAATAGTTAAAATAAATATCTTAATTTGCACAAAAACTAACTAATATATATTAGCTTACTACTTGTTTTGATAGATTTATCAAAAAATTAAAATTCAAAACTGTCATTAATAAAGTGGACTTTTGCATAATTTTAAAGTGTTATTTAAATTGATGCAAAATGTCATCTCATTCATATTATTTGCTTGTGTGGGGAGGGATGATAAGAAAGATTTTTTGTCAAATTATATTTACATTTGTAATTTTATGTATTTAATTCTGAAAAGATGAATGTTGAACAATAAATATATTGTTCAACAAGAAGACAAGCAATTTTTTTTTTTGAGTGAAGTGCATATGAACTTTAATGACAACTATGCATTAGTTACAGTGAAATCTGAAAAGTTGACAAGCGTATGGTCTATAAAATTTAAAGCAAAAACATTTTACATTAACTGTAACTGAAGCTTCCTTTCTTCAAAATAAACACAACATCAAAGCATGATGCAAAACTCGCTACGCGTTTAATAGTTGCTTATGAAGCGCTAATGAAAAATTTTCTATTATAAATAAACTTAAAATATTTTATCCATCAAAATGGTTAAAGAACAATTTCGAGAATCTAATTTGTCTATGAAAATGTATGTTTTTTTTCTTGGATATTTTATTTTCATATTGGTTGAAATGTATTAGAAGCATTATTTCTTTAATTTTATTCCTTCTTTTCGTGAAAAATTTGCTTATTCGTTTGATAAGAAAAAAAACTTTTGATTAAAAAGTATTCTATAGAAATTATTTTTAAATGTTAAATATATCTGAAAGTTTAGCTGTTAATATCTAATGGTTTAATAGTATAAAGTTATGAGACATTTGACGATAGCAGCCTTAAATTATAAAAATTTTATAACTTTATTCTGCTATCTGAAAGACTTTTTCACTAATAGCGCAAATATGCATATAGGAAAACGATATTCATTACCTGTTCTAAATAATTAAAAAAGAACCCATTTGCCATGGTGAGTCCAATCTGAGCTGACAGACTGGACTCACCATGTCAATTGGCGTTTTATCTTTCTATTCAGCATTTTGTGGACTGGATTCCTATCTCGGGCATGGATGTTGTGTATATTCAGAACCCTCTTAAAATTATATATTCCAGTGTAAGAAAGCATTTCCCTGTAAAATTAAATCCACTAAATTTCTTTTCATCAACATTTTAATAGAATTTCTGTGGTCAGTAGAATTTTTGTGCTCTTGCTCACATACATTTACATTTTTCTAATCCAAATACTTTTCTGTAAAATTTGTTTGTTTAATCTAAAATATCATACAAACTTAATAATAAATTGCTTTACTTTTCGGGTTGTAATCTAACCATTTTTGCTTAACTTTTTTTATCATTTGCTTAATGCAATTAAAAATGTTATTTCATTAATGACCAAGTTAGTTTTTCTACCTCCTGTTACTACATTTTTAGTAATATCTGTAAATGAAATATTTGATAGTGGTTAATTTATTAAATAATAGTAGTTTAATATTGCACACCTGTTAGTAAATTTAAAGACATAAAAAAATATAAAAAATTTTCCAAAACTAAAATTGTCATAATGCATTGTAGGTATATGTTCTATAATTTTAAAAGTTCTTCATCACTTGCATAAATATCACATATAAATGTAATATTTATGCAATTTATTGTATAAAAAAGTTAATTTAACTAGCTAATCACTTTCAAAGTTTAATATTTAAAGGGAAATATCTCTCTACTCTTGCTATGTTTACTGTTTTTACTTAACTTCTATGCTCCTAATTTCCTTGTCATGCCCTGCCAATGGCATACATGGAGATGTTTTCAAGCACAGTAGACTATTTATGTTAGTACATTTCAATAAAAAGAAAGCCTATAGCCTTAGATTAAATTTAAATTGAGAGTTGAACTTATTTTTATTTTGTCAAGTAAAATTAAGTTTATCTTATTTTTACACTTTTTCAAAATGACAATGATTAATTTGATGGTCTCCCAGATATTTGTCTTATTTATCTATATTGTGGTCTGATTATCCGTGCTTTTCTTAGTCTAAAGCTCTGTAAAATCTTATTGATTTGAATAAAGCATTAAGCACTGGTGAAGGCTGATTTAAAAAAAAAAATTTCATTAAATTAATAAAATTTTAATAATATTTTTTATAACAAAATTAAATGATAGTTTATGAAGACCCACATTTAGTGTTGAAGTTAAAATTTATATATTGATATATAGGTTTTAATAATTTTACTCAACAAAAAATTTATTTTATAGAAATTTTAATCTTTATTCTGTTAAATCTACTTTTAGTGATCAAATCAAATGTAAGTCCTATGTTACTTATTATTAAACCTGTTAAATTTCTAGTTAATTACCACAGAAGAGATTCTATCATATGATAATAGTTTGTAATGTGTACAAAAGTTGATTATGTTTTAATGACAATCTTTAATTGAATTCTATTCTAAATTTAATTAAAGATTTAAAATCAGTATTTATATCTTGTAGAATAGGGATGGCCAAGACGTCGACCGCGAAGACATTTGATGTAGTCTGCCCAGCCATCCCGATAGTGATCTTGGATATTAAAAATTTAATTTATGACTTATGTCATAGAATTAATGAATTATTTAAAATAAAAATTTACTACAATTTCTGCTTTAAAACCTATAACAAACTGTGCAAAGTAAGGCACTGATTTTTTCATTTTACAGTGGAATTAAATCGAAACAATTTGACAAAGTGGCATGCTTAGATCATATCCAATAGGCGGTACATGATAGCAGCGCGCCTAGTCATCTAGTCTACCCGTCACTTCTGGCCGTTTTGATTCACTTCTAAGTTAATCGTCTTACGTGGCAGGTCGCTCACTTCCTACTGCATTGATACGAATTTGTTTAAAAACTGTTGAATGTTCGAAACTGTTGATACAAAACTGTTGAATTTGTTTTTCAACCACCCGTCCAAAATCAATCAACTAGGCACCAGTGCTAAGAGAAGTAAAACATACCATTATCACAGTGATTGAATATCATTTCTTTTGTTATAGTGAAGGAGAAATGGTTTGTGTCATATGTAATTCAAGTGTGGCATTACCAAAGAAAGCAAACGTTGAGAGACATTTTAAAACCATGCAATTAAAATACGCTACAGATTTCCAATCGGCAATGAACTTCAAAAAGTTAAAGTGCATGAATTTACATTTACAACAATCGATATTTACAAAACCAAGCACCAAAGCTAAAGCAGTAACGTTAGCGTCATTTAAAATTACAGAAGTTTTGATAAAGTGAAAAAAACCATTCGAAGATGGAGAATTGATAAATGAAGCTTTCATTAAAGCAGGAGTAGTGCTTTTCCACAATTTAAAAAAAAATATGAAATAATATCATGAATAAATAATATTTCTTTGTCGTGTAACACTGTGATGTGACGGACTGAAGCTATGAATAATAATTTGGAAAATTTATTAAATGATGATTTAAAAGCTTGTAAGTTTCTATCACTTCAATTTGATGAATCCACAGATATTAGTGACATAGCACAGTTATGCCTTTTTGTGAGAATGGTTTTGGATCATATGACTTCAAGAAAAGAATTATTAACTATAATTCCATTGAAAAGACAAACGAGGGGACAAGATATCTACAATTCATTTAAAAACTTTATTGATAAGACAGGATTTCCAATATATAAAATGGTCTCTATTACAACAGATGGAGCTCCAGCAATGGTCAGGGATCAAATTGGTTTTACTGCCTTATGCAATAATAATGAGGAAATTTCCAGTTTTACCAGCTGTCATTGCATTATCCATCAACAGGTTTTGTGTTCAGAAACACTAAAGTCTAATGATATAACGCAAATTGCTTTTAAAATCGTCAATTTGATTCGTTCAAGAAGTCTTCAAAGATTACAATTTCGGGCGCTTTTGGAAGAAACTGAATCAGAGTACGGAGATCTCTTATTGCACACAGATGTAAGGGGGCTAAGCCGTGGTGCTTTTTTAAAAAGATTTCGTATTCTGTTACCAGAAATAAGAAATCTACAAATAAAAGGAGAGCACATTACTGAATTGGAAGATGGGAAATGGCTCATGAAACTAGCTTTTCTCTGTCTGCAAGGAAAGAATAAATGTTTAACAGGCATGATGAGTGCGATTACAACTTTCAAAGAAACGATAAAAAGGTATGTGTCTCAATTAAGAAAACATGAATTGAGAAACTTCAAAAATATGAAAGAAGAGTGCATCCATAATCCAAACCGAGACTTCGAAGATTTCACTGAATACTTAGATGTTTTGTTGGAAAAATTTGAAAGAAGACTCACTGACTTATTTAGGTTGGAAGAAATACTCGATTTTATGATATTTCCATTTAATGAAAATGTCAACATGGATGGTGTATCTGAAAAAATAGGACATTTAATAGATACCACTTTAGTCATGGTTGAGAAAAAAATTATTAAATTAAGATGCGATATATTTCTTAAATACACAGCATCTAGCAATACTGAAATTTGGAAATAAACTTCTGAGGAAACGTTTCCAAATATTTAACTGATTTTGTATTTGAAATCATACTTTGGATCGACGTATCTTTGCAAATCTGCTTTTTCAACCATGAACGCTATAAAAACTAAACATCGGTCACATTTAACAGATGAACATATAATTTCATATTTACGCATTGCAATAAGCTCATATCAGCCACGATATGATAAACTTGTAGCAGATATACAGTGTCAAATTTCATCTAAAGAAAGTGAATTGGATGTCATTATTGTTTTCGTCATTAAATTTTTATTTTTTAAATACTAAGTTTTTTTTCCTTTGAAAAAGTAAATAATATACCCTTTTTCTGTTACAGAAAATAAATATATAAGCATATATGTTATTTCTGCCATCGGTAGACTGCCTTCGATTTTTTAAATGTGGAGTAGACCACGGCTGCCAAAAGTTTGGCCATCCCTGTTGTAGAGGATATAGCTAATTAATGTTTAAATTGCATGAGTTATAAGAAAAAAATTTTAAGTTAAGTGTTTTATGCATTGAACATTGTTAAATGGATTTTTTTCTATATTAGTAAGATAGAATTTTTGTTTCTTGTCTTGCATCTTTTTAAAATAAATGATACTTAGGAACAGATTTAATGCTATTACCTGATCATTAACCATACTTAATAATATATAGCAGGGGTGGCCAAGACGTCGACCGCGGTCTACTGGTAGACCGCAAAGACTTTTTAGGTAGTCCACGCGACCATCCCTTTAATGATCTCGGATATCAACAATTTAATTTATGACTTATGACATAGAATCAATGAATTATTCAAAATAAAAATTTACTATAGTCTACGCTTTAAAACCCAAAACAAACGGTGCAAAGATTTACTATTTCAATATTTATAATTAAGGGTTTACGATTTAAAAGCTAAAACGCACATGAAAATGTCAACATTGATGGACATATATCTGAAAAAAATAGGACATTTAATAGATATCACATCAGTCACGGTCGAGGAAGAAATTATTAAATTAAGATATGATATATTTAATAAATTCAGAGCATATTTAGTGATGCCGATTTTTGGAAATTAATTTCTGAGGAAACGTTTCCAAATATTTACAAATTGATTTTGTATTTGAAATTATACTTTGGATCAAGGTATCTTTGAGAATCTGCTTTTTTAACCATGAACAAAAAATAAACATCGGTCGCATTTAACAGATGAAGATTTAATTTTGTGTTTATGCATTGCAATAAGCTCATACCAGCCACAATATGATAAACTTGTAGCAGATATACAGTGCCAAATTTCAACTAAACGAAGTGAATAGTATGGTCAGTTTTTGATACATGACTACTTTGATTATTTTCGTCAGTAAATTTTTATTTTGTAAATATTAATATTAAGTTTTGTTTGAAAAATTATATAATTTACCATTTTTTCTTATTAAAGAAAATAAATATGTACGTTAATTTAGCTCAGCCATTGGTAGACCACTTTTGACTTTTTAAATGTGGAGTAGACCCCGGATCCCAAAAGATTGGCCACCCCTGATATATAGCATAAGTTGTTCTTTTAAGGATTATCACCAAATTTTATTGATCTACATATTAAAAATAAATTACTGTGTTCACATTTTTATTTAATACCCAATAGCATTTCATTTAATATTTTTTTTATTGAAAAAATTACTATTAAAACAAATTGTTTTAGTGCAGTCCTATAATTTTAGTGTAACAATAAGTCCTATTATAAAGGGATAAGGAAATATCCAATATCTTGTTGCATTGCTTGCAGAATATTTTGTTTTAAATGTATTTTATTTAAATAAATATGTTGTATTTAATAAGCTTATTTTTTATGTAAATAAAAATGTCAAATGGTTTGATAAATATGTGACCTTATTCATAATTTTTTTTTCAGTGACAAAATTCATTTTGGCTTAGAATGTGCGCAAGATATTCGACAACAATCTCATATAAATTGCGTCAATAGATATTTATATGAAGAAAGAACTCATGAAGCTGTTCCATATGGTGTACTTGACCCAAAGATGGTATAGTAAATATTTAATGTTAAACCTAGTTTATTATATAATTGAAATGTTTCATTAATGATAATGCTGTAATTGTTATACTATTTTTATTCTTATGTATGTAACATAAATTGTTATTAACAAAAATAATGGATTCATCGTATAATTACTTCCATACTTCACTTACATCTGACAGTCCAATAAATGTGAATGGTTTTGATGTCCATAACAGAAATTGTAACAAAATTTCAGCATCAACATTTGAACAAGTTAAACAAATCATATTAAGAATGAAAAATAATAAATCTCCAGAAAGTGATCAAATTAAAATTTTTAGAACATAGAGGAGCTAGGATTATATGAATATTGATGTAACTATCATCCTACGAATTTGAATCATTTTCCCCTTGTTTCCATAGCCTAGGTGATAGTTGAGTGGTTAGAACTCTGACATTTGATTATATAGTTTATGGGTTAAAACGGTGTCTTTGGGTTTTATTTTTTAAAATTTCTCCTTTGTAAGAGTTCCTTTAATTGATAAATAAAAGCATTCTAACACCAAGTCACATAATTAAATACTAGAGGAAAAATTTTTTATGCATTCTCTTTTCTAAGTATGCTTGATTTTGCATGTATTTATGACACTATTCTCTTCCATTAATCCTTTCATTTATGACATTTGGAATGCAATTTTTTTAGACTTTTATAACTAATAGATTGTAATTAGTAAAACTTTAACTATAATCTTTTACTGCCTGAATTGTTGAAATAATTAAAAATTATTACTGTAGTTTGTTAGTTAGATTCTCCACCTCAGATGAGGTGTTTATAATAGTTTAAAAATCAATTTTTTTGATGAATTTAAATATGTACCTTACAATTAAATATCTAAATAGTATCAAAGCACATTAATTTTCAAAATGTGTACAGTGTGTACTTATTACAAAATCCTTACACTAATTTTTGAAGTTATTGCTGGTCTAAATTAATTATACAGTATAATCAAAAATGAAATTTGGGTAATTTTCTTTAACCTTATATTTTAGGGTACAAGCAGAAAAGAAAAAAAATGTTCTACTTGTGGGAAACAAGTTAGTGATTGTGTTGGACATTTTGGTTACATTGATTTGAATCTTCCAGTTTTCCATCCAGGGTATATACCATTTATTCGAGCAATTTTGCAAGTAATATGCAAGGTAGGAATAATATCAATTGTATGAAATATTTTAATTTATTTGTTTAAACTTAAATAAATGAAATATTCTATGAAAAAATCCAAAATTTTGAAAATTAATTCTCTTAAATTTAAATTGACAGTTACTTAATTAAGTTACAGTTAAATTTAAATTGGCAAAACTTCTACATAGTTAATTTATTTAAAATTTTGTGTGTTAGTTTACCAATTTCACATTATTAATTTATTCTAAATGTGATTACAGGATTTTTTTTCTAATCTGTAAGTAATTTTAATAATTAATGTACTTGCCTCTTTAATTTTTATAAGTATTTTTAATTACTATGAATAATTCTATTTTAATGAGTAAATATTAAAATGATAATAAAAGCTAATTTTTTGATTTTCTAACTTTATTAATAACTTTAAATGTACTTTTGAATGCATTACAATGCATAAAATGCCAATTAAAGAAAAGTAAGTTTCTTAGAATCCTAAAATATTGTCTTTTAATTTAAAATATTTTACAAAACTCATTGGTATAATCATCAATTTAACTTAAAGAATACTTCTTTAAGTTAAAAAGAATTTTAAAAATATGAACTGAATACCTAATAATTAAAACAAAGAATAATCTTTATTTTCAAATTTATGATGAAATATTAAACTTCTAAGAAACTAAAATATTTTATCATTCTAGAAGTGCAGCCGGATTCTTTTGAACGAAAATGAGCGTAAAAAATATATTGAGATTTTGAAGCGTCCTAACATGGACTATGACAAAAGAAAGTCTCTGAGGAAAGAAATTTTAGAATTATGTATGAAGAAAACTATTTGTCCATTTTGCAATGAAGTAAATGGTAATTAAAATTTAAAATTTACTGAAGTTTGGTTTTCATTAGTTATAATTTCATTGTATACTTTGCATTTATTTTTTTATTGTGGTAAATATTTTGTTGCAATTTCTTTGGTTAATTCATTGAAAAATCACAACATTTTGAATTATTTATTTTCTTTTTTATATTTCTCATACCTCCAATATTGTCTAATTCTTTTCAACTCTAATAAGAATATTTTTCATTTCCTAATATAATTGTACACAAATTTATATTTTGGTTTAGTTTATTTTACTATCAAACTCTTAAAATAGTATACAAAATTTAATTTTGAAATTTTACTGTAAACCTCAAAGTTTTTTCAAATTTAAATCATTAATGATTTTGCTTTCAATTTAATTACACTTAATAATATAGTTTTCACTTCAAATATTTGGTATCTTATTTTTGATGTATCTATATTCTTATATTTGATGTATTTATCTTTCTGATTTATTAATTATAGTTTAAACATTTCGTTCTGTAATATTGAATGTTATTTTAATAACACTGTATATTAAAATTAATATAACATATAATAATGATTGAAATTTATTACAGGTCAAGTAAAAAAAGTTGGATGTGTTAAGATAGTACATATCAAACATAAAAAGGATAAAAGAAATGATGTTACTTTAGAAGTGATGGAAACATTTCAAGAAGCTATGAAATATAATAAAGAACTAGATCAATGTAAAACTAAATTAAACGAAGTAAGAATTTAATAAATGTTTTGCACATTGTATTTTTGTAAGCAACTGTATAAAATATTTAATATTTTTTATATTTACAAAGCAGTTTCTTTTTTTTAAGGGGGAGAAACTATTTCCTAATTCTTTAAAGAGTAATTAGTTTCATCAAAATTCTAAAACTAATATTTTATATTTCAAAAATAATGTTGTAATTGATTTGTTTCTTTATTTAATTGTAGCTTATGTTTCTGATATGCAACTTTTTTTGTATTTGTTTAAAAAATCATGTCACACAATGGTTGTATATTAATTTTATTTATTTGGCATTAAAAATCCTTTCAGTTATTATACCTGGTTTTTTCCTATATAATAGCTAAAAATATATAATAGTTAAAAATAATTTATGCTATACCAAGAATTCTATTTTTTAATAGTCATTCATTGAAAGTTTTCAATATTTATTGTGAGGAATTTTTATGGCAGACAAATCATTTATACCTTTAATTTACCATATTAAAAGATTTTCTATACTATAAAGGTACTAGTGGAAAAGAAAATTGTGAAAAATCAAAGTCAAAGATCATTGAAACATCATCATAGAACAAATTAATATAGCATAGGAAATTATTAAAATTTTAGCCTATTTTAATAAATTTTTTAATTTATTAAAAGTTAGTGTAAAAAAATAAGGAAATTTACTTCTGATATATGTTTTGTAGTTAGGAATTAAAATAAATTATTTGAATGATTGTAAGTTTAACTGTTTTGATCTTTTTCAAATTTTGCCATTTCATTTTTATTATTTTCATTAAAACACTGGTTTTAAATATATATGAAATACTGGGAATCAATATTTATTACGAATTGAGTGACAAATCCTCTCATGCAAAATAAATTGATTTTATTGTAATATTTAGAAGAGTTTGTCAATGTAATGTTTTTATATCAGCTATGTTATAAAAGGATGTTTTTAATTATATATACAAAGATTAAGAAAGACTTACCTTAAAAAATATAAATTTAGTTATTTTTGTACATTAGAATATTTTTGAATTATGATACTGCATTAATAATTTTTAAAAATTTTTATGCTTTCATTTTGCTTTTATACTTTTCTTGTATGATAAATTAAAGTGAGAACCATTATCTTTTATATTAGAAAATCTATTAATATATTTTATGAGTTTTAAGAAATTAAAATTAATTTTTAGGTATTTTCTTAATCTTAAAAATATTATTTAAAATATCCTTATTTTAAATACTTATTTTAGCTTAATTGATTTAGACAAACACTGTACTGGAGACATTTTGATAAAAGTTCATGCAAATATCAAAATGTTCATAAATATAGAAGTTTTATAGTTAATCAATATGGCTGAAGTCTAAACTTTCACCAGGGTTAATTATAGTTGTTAGTAAAGCAAAGAGAAAATGTAGAAAATTTACATTCTAAAAACTGAATTTTAAATTATGAGCTTATTAATTTTAGAAATGATTTTGTATTTGTATTAAGATGATTATTTCATTGTTCTTCATTTTTATTTTATATGTTACTTGAAATAGTAATTTTCATGAAATTTAAAAATGTATATTGAGTAGCAAATTATATGAATTAAATCTTATTTTTTTAAGATCTAAGCTATTGTAACATAATTGCATTTTTTTAAAAAATTTATGATTGGAAATATTTTTTTTCAAATATCTTGTTATTTTTAAATTTTATTGCTGTGTTTTGAGCTGAATTATATATTTAATTTTTCAGAAAGATTTAAATCCTGCAGAAGTGTTGGAGAAATTCGGAAGGATTGTTGATGAAGTAATTTTCTTGTCAATTAATATTGTTTAAGTTGCTTTGTATTTCTTACTATAAAAGTTTATATATAAAATCTAAAAATCTAAGCATAAATTAGTTTATATATAAATATAAAATCTAAATTCCATTATTCCTTAATTAATCATTTTTTTATCTTTTATTTTGCTTATATATATATATATATATATATATATCATTACTTGTAATTGCATCGGAAAAAATAAATGTTGAATGCTTTTAAAATATAG
>JAPDSC010148625.1:0-17585 GCA_026290005.1 Latrodectus geometricus
ATATCAATTTGTTTTATCACATTTTTATTTGGTAAAGACTTAAAATAAAGAAAATGTTTTCCAATTTTAAAATTGACAATATCAATATTAAAGATTTTTTCATAAATATTTTAATCAATTGATTAACATTACAATCATAGTTAATCAATATGAGACAAATGTTGATGAAAAAAAAAAATAGTTTCTTGCCTACAAATGTTTTGCAAAATATTAAATGCATTATTTTAATTGCATCTCACATTTTGTTCACATAAATATGGAATGAAAATATGCCGTCACTACAGTATGATTACTGTATTATATTATTTTAAGTTACTATTTTTTTTTCTTGTTATACTTTCATTTCTTCAATTTTTCGTTCGTGTTGAAAAAAATTGAATTTAATGTTCACAGTTCATGTTAGAAAAAATTCACATTTCTGTATGCGTGCAACTATTGTTTTATACTTTATGCATGATTTTTAAGCAAATATGCAAATAATGCATATTAATAAGTGACCATATAAGTCTGGAACTGACGTTATTTATTCAATGATTATGTGTGTACTCAAAATATCATTTTAGATACTTTCTCAATTTAAGGTGAACAGTATGTACATCCTTCTAAAATCTAATTTATATTTGAAAGTCACTCTCCAGTTATTTTGAATATGCTCCTGTCTATTTAATTAATAATACAGATAAACCCTTATGAACACTTTAATAAATATTATAAAAAGTAACGAATTAAACTATAGTTAGTCTCAGAAAACCCTGCAATCAAAAGAAAAATAAATCCTGGAATATTTATTTACAAATGAAAGTAATAACACTTGTAGGAAAATTTTTTGTAATTTCATTAAAACAACACTATAGTCATATTTTCATGTAAATTTAGATTTTTTGATAAAAAAAAAAAAAATAAAAATAAAAAAAAAAAAAAAATATTGAAGATATTCATAGAATTAATACATTTGTGACCAAATAATTGAATACTTTGGGATAGGTATTCAATTATTTGGTCAGGAAATATTACTGAAATTGTCAAATATTGACATTGTCATGAGATAAATAAAAAATGTAGTCTTGTGACAAAAAATAAGCCTTTACATGTTGGATAAAAAAAAATGAAGGATGAGTGTACAAAGTTTAGTGTATTCATCATCACAAATAATTTTATCTACAGATAAAAAGGAACAAATATGATATTGCACAATCTATTGCACGTCTAAATGGTCTTCAAATTCTAGGTAAATTATTCAAAATGTTGCTGGAGCTATATAAATCACCTAAAAATAATGGGATCATTGCATAAATGGAAACAAAAGTGGCTTAAAATCGAAAGTAAAGTAGTCGCCTTGACAACATAAGATTTAGCTACAACTAATATGAAATTTCAGGCACACCAATCATTATGCTAGATTTTATACCTCTGAGTTGGTTACACATGTGATAAATACTTTCATCAATATAGCAGTTTATAAATGTAGGGGTGTGATAAGATAATTACAATTACTTTCTTTCCTTCATCAATTGATTCCTTTGAAAACTTATTTCATATTTTCATAATTGCCATTTCATTACATGTAATACCATAATTTTTACTTATTTCTTGATGGTTGGTTGGTTGGTTGTGTTTTATGGCGCAAGGTCCAAGAAAGGACATGCTGCGCCAAGAATAAAATTTCAGTTTTGCATTTCATTTAGTTTTATTTAATTTTATTTATTTATTTTTTTAAACCCAAACAACATTTAAAATCTTTTAAAAAACAAAAATTTTTGTATATATATTTATATATTATAAAAATCTATATGTATAATAAATCTATAAAAAGAGAAATAAATGTGTATATAATTTTGCAAATATAAAAAGGCAAATAAAATTAAATAAAATTTAAAAATCCTATTGATCTTTAAAACGCAAACAAGTTTACGTGGGGAGGTTCCCCCAACCAATCAAATAATGTTAAAATATCTGTTTTAAAAAAAAGTAAACGTGCATTGTTAAAATCTTTGCATGAAATTAAAATATGAAATACAGTAAATGGTTCATCACACGTTTCACACCATGGATTCAATTCACTTAAAAACAAATGTCTGTGTGTGAAACGTGTGTGTCCGATACGAAGGCGAGTTAAACGAACATCGGCACTTCGTAACGGTAAAACCAGTGGTGTTGTCGAGACGGATCCCTTCAGAACGTCGTTCCGGTACTTCCTTTTTGGAACTAAAGATGATTTCTGATAACGAGAATTGGCTGACGTATTGAAAAAAAAATTTAAAAAAATTGCTGATTTTTTTTTCTAATTTTTGACGAATTTTGCCCACAGCATGCCTCCAACGTGCACTTATCGCTTTCTGGCCGCATTGCTGCCCGCAAGAGACATGTTGAACAGGGTGATTATATGTATTCGAATTTCTCAACGCTTGTATAATACTCAAGCTGTCAGTTACTTATTTCTTGAAAGGGTAATATTATATGAATGAGATAATAAAAGTATAACTTCAACACATAGAAAAACTACTTACCGTGTAAGAGGGAGCAGTGAAAGAACAATCCCTTAAGTTTAAAATGCACATTTTCTCCTGGAAAATTATTTTAAATCAAACTAAAAAATATTATGAAATTTAAATAAAAACAATAAATTGATTATAGATTTTTATTTGTCATAGATATTTAAATAAAAGAATTATTACAAATCAACTATTCTTTAGAATTCCTAATTCCAAAATTGAATTTTTATATTGCTATATCCATTTTTTAAACAATATTAATTGCTCATAAAATTTAAAGTTTTTAACTGAGGGTATCAAGTTAATATCCATCTTATTAATAATACTAGCTTTTAATTAAACTTTGTAATAAAATTTAGAATTTATATTTTATGAAAAAAGCATGTTCAAATATTGAAAAAAAAAAAAAAAAAATTGAATAGTTAGAAAAATTAAAGATAAAATGTCATTTAAAAGTATTAGTATTATAACATCAATTCATCTAAAAACAGAGCACAAGAAGGGGATCTGTGTAAAGTTCTTCTTGAGAGAGACTCAAACAATCCAATATGTGTTTAGGGGATGTTTTGTTTTATGTAGCTTATTGTTGCCAGGTCCAATACTGGACATTTTTGCATAGTACAATGTATAAAACAGTAATAAAAGGCTAGTCGAATGTATAAAATGGAAGGTATTAAAAATTCAATAAAAGTTTATGTAAAAGATTAAAATCGATAAAAATTTAAATAGAATTTAAAAAAACCTATTGCACATAAAAATGCAAACAAATTTCTATATGGTTCAAGCCCAATTAAATCTGGTAAAATTAAATTTATGCTGTTAAAAATACTAATCTTAAATCATTGAAGTTAGGACAAACAATAAACATAACACGTTTAATGTACTGTATTTGGTACATTACACATGTCACAAATCGGAGCACCCTGGGACAAGAATAAGTTCTTGTAAATCGAGTATGTCAACGCGAAGGCATGTAAAGTGCTTGGGGAAAGCCTGCTGATCATGGCATTTGATGCATATATAAATATATATATGCATGTCTATAGTTTCATCTAACGAAATCTATAATTTCAGCTTTAACAAACTTGTAAGTATAATACAACAAATGACAAATAATGCAATTCTTTTAATATTAAAGGTATATTTTTAATTATAAATACTGAATTTAAAAATAATTAATACAATAAAATCAGATTAATTATTTTTGATATTAAGGATAAATTAAGATTAGAAAACAAGAACTGAAACACTTACTATAAGAGTTAAATAATGAGAAATATTTTACAAAAAGTTTGAACTAAATGAAATAAAATTTATATTAATTTCACTATTTTAATCAAGCATAATAAAATAAAATTCTTTACCATGGAATCTAATGGAATTATACTTTCAACAGTATGATCATCATGACAAACATTTACAGCAACAAATTTACTAAAATTATTCGCACTTAAAGGCTCTTGTCTGTTTTTATCTACAAATATGATTTCTCTAAATAAAAATTAAAATATATTAATTCCAGTTCAACAGAGTTATATTTTTATATCATTAACATTATGCAGAAATAACATTACAAAATTGATAAAAAGCAAATGGTGACAAAAAATGTATTATATACATTAATAAATACATCCTAACAATTATATTTTTCTCTTTTTGACATTCATAGTATAGTTTTATATAGCAAAAATCAATCTAAGTTATTTTTTAAAAACTCACTTTGCTTGAAAATTAATTTTAACCCAACATTTCATCTTATAAGATGATGTTTTCAATTTGAATGATAGAATTTAATTTGAAAAGAAAAAGACTGAAAAAAAAAACTATTCTTGCACATAAATATTTTCTAAATCCAAAAAACCTGCATTTAAATCTTAAAAATTTATGCAAATTTCCTTTTTTATTTTATTTTCAACTGTAATAAATTTGAAAATTTTTACAATTGATATGTGATTATATTACAGATTTCAGTCACATTAATGTGACCACCATGTAATTTTGATGCTGAGGTTTAATAACCAACCCATCACAGAAGGCAGTTGGCAGCCAGTGCAGTTGAGCAAAATATGTGTAAGAGCTTCAAAAAACATTGCATTCATTGGCAGAAATCAGAAACTGGGCGATTTCTCCAATACCCTAAAGGGCATGATCATCGACTTTCGGTTCAAGAGTTGATTTATTTCCTTAATGGCTAAGTTTGTGAACTGTTCGCATGCTGCCATGATATAAGTATACCAGGCATGGGCAAAATGAGATTGTCCTAAATCAACAACATGGCAAATGTGGTACACCACGGGTCACATAAAACAGAGGTAAACAACAGCTGTGGAGATAGGCATGGACAAATAGATTTGCCACCTTTCAGCAGCTGATTGCCCAGATGAACCAAGGGGCTATCAACAGTGTCTCCCAAATTACGGTTCATTAGTGATGAAGGCTAAAATTTTAACATGAATACTGCAACTGGAAATCCACAGAGTGAAGACAGATAGTATTTTCCAATGAATCACATTTTATGCTCGATTGGACAGATGGACATCAGCATATATGACATGAAATCTCTGAAAGATAACTCCCTGCAACCATAGCCAGAACAGTCCAGGCTAGATGCAGGAGCATTATGGTTTGGGGAATGTTTTCCTGGCATTCCCTGGGTTCAATCATTATTGTGGGAAGCATGGTGGGTCAAGACAATGCACAATAATTAATACATATATGCATCAGTCCTTGTGGACCATGTCCACTCTTACATATGCACTGTTTTTCCTTAGGATGATGGTATCTATCAACAGGACAATGAGAGGCGTCTTACAAATGACAGTGTACAGTTCGAAAAGCACCTGGATGGGTTTACTATTTTCCTTTGGTCAGAAAACTTGAATGACTTAAATACAATCAAAAATCATTGGGATCATTTAGAAAATTATTTTAGCTTTAGACAGATATTTACATTAATATGACTAGACTGTGCATTTATTATAGTTTATAATTATTATGTTATCAATTAAACAAATTAAATATTAAATTTATATATAAATTTACATATTGAACTGGAAATGATAATCTAACGCAAATAATTTAGCTTATTTATTCTGCATAAAAAAATGTAATTTATTTGCATTAAACATTTTTTAAAGTATTTGATTCTCTAAATTTTTCAGTTCATAGCACAAATAATAATACAAATTTGATTGATAGATTTCTTTTTCAAAAGAAATTTACAATTTAATGTACACTTTTGAAATTGTGGACGTCTAGATAACCTTCTAGCTATAGTAATTGATTTAATTATTTATTATTTTGCATAAACAATTATATAAAATAGGCTTAATAGATTTAAAATAAAGTTCTTACACAAATCTATTCGAAATGTTTTTTTAATGATTATTTATTTCGAGGCAAACTACAGTAAATTATCTATGTATTTATTTTTTAAAAAGTATTTTGCAACTATCCATTACAGCATATCTAGCAGGCAAAAGACTGTTCTGAGCAACGGAAACATGGCCGCAATAATTTCCACATGTAAGATGAATACAATTTTGTGGACACAAATTAAATAGAATTAAATTCAAAAACATATTTAAATCATATATAATTATATTAATGATATTGGTTTATCTTCCTTGTAGCTTCCAACTAAGCTCTAATATTTTAGATTGTTCTACAATGATAAATGATTAGTCTTCTTTTAAATTAAAAAAGATAAAAGCTAAAAAAGACTTAGGCTTTGATAATTTATAATGTAATAATCTTTCTAAAATAAATATTTTATATAGAAATAACTAAATCATAAAATTATAATCAAAGGATCAATTAGTAAGTTTTAAAATAAACTTATTTGTTTAGTTATCTTTTTTACAATATAAAATTAAACATGTCAGCTTTCTATTAAATTGTTTACTTAATATAATTAAGCAGTTTTGTTATTTTTCTATATATATATATCAATAATAGACTTGTATAAAATTTAATTATTAAGAATAAATAATAAAAGCAAAATACTAGTAAAGCATTTTAGTACTAAAATTCAAACAAATAAGAACAGTAGCACTGATATCATCGATTTGTGAAACAATCAAACACCACAGATTAATTAAATTTTTTTTTATCTAATAAAGAAAAACAATATGGTTCTGATGATGAAATAACAATAAAAACTACTTGCTTCTCATTTCTTGGGATAAAAATACTTAATGCCAAAATGAAATTTATGGCTTCATCCAACTGATGATATCCTGAGATGATAATTATTGGTGATCGAGTTAAAATGGAAAACATTAGTTTCTGAGCATCATCAAAGAGTTTCAATATTCTTAAAAATGTTTTCTCAATATCTAAAAAAGAATACAATAAAACAAAATTGTAATTAATTAAAATATACAATGTATTTAAAAAGTAATAACAATTTATGTGGCATGCATATATAATTAAATCATAAAAATATAATTCCTACATACGCATTGTTTTCATTGAAACACAAGGAAAATATAATGTATAAGTTGTATTTTTCCAAAGATTATAATTTTTAATTGTTTAATTACCATAAAACCAGTATTAAAAATTTAAGGATATAATGAAAAAGTATGTAGGTTTGGCAACAGCAAATAAACTAACAAAATATTTATTGTATTAAAGGTCTGTAATAATATGAAAGGAAAAAAATAATTTACTAGTGACTTAAAAAAATTATAAGAAAAAAAAAAGATTAAATAAAAAATATTGTTCAAATAATTTTAAATTGGTATTAGAATTTTGTTTTAATGAGTTATTTATATTAATAAAAATCTAGAATTTTCCCATTGAACTTGCTATTATAAAATGGGAAGAATTTTCTTTAATCAATTATTCGTTATTGAAAATCTTTAACAAATTAACCAGCATTTGTTGAATTAAAAAAAAAAAATCAATGATCTATACTTTTCCAAAGACATTCATATTTCTTCTTTTTTCCAACAATTACTAAAAATAAAACAAAGTAAAACAATATCTAATATTATAGCAACTACAATGCAGAATAAAATAGGTAATAAGCCATGAAATAACAAATGAAATGGAAAAATTCTATAATATCATAAATCTATAAATATTGTTTTAAATTTAGTACATCTAATAAATTAAAAGGCAGATTTATCAAGTTAAATGCATTTCATAATTATACCCAAAAGAAAATCATTTCATTGATCACTTAACAGGATTGGTGGCGATATAAAGAAAAACATTTGTACAAGCTTCAAGGCCTTTTCTACTACTTTCATATTTTTATAACTTTTCCACTTTTTTCTTCGAATATTTTTATTTCCCATTGTAACATTAGTTTCTTCTCACATTAGTCTGGCTTACTGAGCATTTTAAGGATAGTTTTATAAAGGATTTAAAAATTATTAACATATCTCAAAATCTTTTATATCATAGAGACATTATACAATATGAAAACATCATATATTATAGATACATATAACTTTCCTCTATGAAATAAGAGTTTCATAGAGATTATTTAACCTAAAAAAGAACTTATGTATTGACAATCTATTTTCAACTGTTGCATAAAAATATTTGAGAAAATACTATACAATTCAGTCTAGATACTGTTGAAATCAAAAATTAAAAAGTTTTCAAAGTGTTGAGATAAGTTTGATTTTTTCCAAGAACATTTTAAATTAATTTATCTACATATTTGGGGAAAGTTGTATATATAATGAAATGCTTTATAAATAATCTATTTTGAAAGTATAAATTAAGAGAAAAAAAAAACTACTGAATATAAAGCTCAATATTAGCTGATTAACAATTTTAAGTTTCAGGAGTCATGTAAATTTTAAAAATAGATAAATGTTTCCAATTTTTCACACAAAGTATTATGTACATTAAATTTTAACACTTATGTGTTAAGCACTTACACAACAAGAAAACTAAAAATGTTTTAATACAAAATATATATTTCTTGAATGGGAGACTAAGTTATTTTCAGTAAGGGATTAAAAAAATCTGGAAGAATTTGTAAGCATTAAAGAACATCAACATAACATTTAAGCATAGATGAAATTAAAATACTATCATGAAATGAAATTAAAATACTTCAAACTATATAACATAATCAAATTTTAAAGGTGAAATTCATATATTCATTCAGTTTTTAGATGTTTTTCACAACCCTTCTTAAAAAATCTTTTCTAGTGTGTACATTCATAACTTGAACATCATTTAGGACAAAACTTAAGTTACGGAAGTGATACAGGATAAAAATTGCAAATAATTACACAAAAAAATAATAAAAATTTTTTTAAACACAATTACACAGTCTGGTCACATTAACATGATCAGCTGTCAAAAGCTCATGATGCAAAAATATTCCAAGGACAGTAGTTTGGGAGATATTGTTTGTAGTCCCTTGATTCATCTTGGCAGTCAGTTGCTCAATGGTAGCATCTATATTCACATGAATGCATCTCCACAATCGTCATTCATCTCTATCATCTATGGCCTATGGTGAACCACATTTGCCTAGCAGCAGATTTTGGGAGTCCCATTTTGACCTGCACAATATACTTTTGCTATGATGGCACACGAAAAATTCACAGACTAAGCTGTTCTAGAAATGCTACTTCCCTTAGCATGAAAGCCAATTGCATGTTGTATAAATCACTCCATTTCTGCATTAAGCCAGCAATTGCAATGTTTTTTGAAGTTCTCATACATCCTTTATATATGCTCATCTGCACTATGCTGCCATCAGCCTTTAGTGATTGGCTAGTTAATGACAATGTTGAAAGTATGTGGTGGTCGCATTAATGTGACTGGGTGGTGTATATTTTCTTTCTTTCTTTTTTTAATGAATCTTTAAATACCTTAGTTATTTTTAGCATCATACATAAAAATTTCCTGATAAAAATTATTTAACTTACAACTAAATTTAAACTATTTTTTTATGATTAGCACGAAATGTTTCACTTGTGTAAAAAAGCACACTTTTAATTTTGTAGAATAATTGCAACTAACACTTTAAAACAGGCAGAGTAAAACTCTAATATGAAGTTGTAGTTTTACTGTCAAGTAAGAAAATTCAAATGAATTCATTTATGTTTTAATTTGGTAGTCAATAGTAATTTTTATGCATGATTGTTAATTAGACCAAGACCAACAGTTCAACATTTCACCAGCCATGGACATCTAAGTTCCATTTTTACTAATTTTGCAAGATGAAAACAAAATATATGAAAATATTATAACAATAAATAAAGCAAAATTAAGATTTAAAAAAATAAATAAATAAATTAAATAAAACCGTATAACTTTTTTGGTAATCTAAATAAACTGGATTTCTATAACTCTTATTGGCAGTCACAACCAAAGTGACACAGTTAAAAATGTTTATTAAATATTTTCTCAGTTTAATAAAAAAAAAAAACTCCAATTTATAATTTGAATTTTTTAAATGTCTTGACTTCCTCGAACTTTTCAGATTTATATTTGAAAATGAATAATTTTAAGGAATTAAAATTTTCTCCGTGCTTCAAAATCAACATTTGAAAAACTTTAATAAAAATAAGATAAGGTAAATAATATTTTACCAGGGTATTGTTTTTGAAGTTGCTCCAAAGTATCCCACATTCGTTGCAAAGGCACAATATGACTGAAAATACCACAGAAAAAATAAAAAAATAGAATCAAATATCCATAGTTAAAGAAACATTTTGGAATACATATTTATAGCTAACAACTTATAAAAGAAAAATTTCTAGAAATTCACAGATGTCAGTTTTCAAGAGGAAAATCTGCAGTATGTCACAATTATAATATTTACAGTCTAGGATTAGGGTTCTACAATGTTTCAGATTTCTGATAAAGAATTAATATTTGAAAACTATGAAATTAGCTAATTGTAAATCGAAATGAAAAATTCAAAAATATTTATTTACTTAGCATTTTATCAATAAATTAACTTTTGTATAAAATAGCATCTATTACAACAAATATATCTAAACATGCATTTTTTAAATTCTTCATGGAAAGTAAAATTTAAACTTCAGTTTATTATTTTATGTCCTTTTTTGTACAAAAAGGCAAATTTGATGTAGTTTAAAATAGACTTTCAATCACTGAAAAATTCTATGCCAAGTCAAGCATTTATGCAACTAATGAGCAATTCTGTTATAATTAAAAACATTTTAAAAAGATTTATTATGAATAACTAATAATTATAGAAAATAGAATAAAATATTTAACACTAAGAATATGTTTAAAAAAATTGACTTTTAATTGATGACAAATACAAGTTTGAATAGGTTCAAATTTTCAATAAAAATCACCTCATTAAGTAATTTTTAAAATAATATTACCTACCTACAGCTTTCTTGAACAAGAATGTTTTCACTATCATAATCATTGCCTAAAAATGAATATTAGAACAAATCTATTAATATAATTTATAGTTATACAACAAAAACATACAAAGAAAATTTACTATTATTCATAATAAGATGCCAAATATAAAACTTATTTTTAAAATAAACTTTGACACCAATAACATATTTTTTTCAGAAATTACAAAAATCATACATTTTAAATTACAAAAAAAGGGTGATATTTTTTTATTTTGAAACAATTTTGGAATCAGTCTGAAGCAAATATTAAAATATTCCTTCATATAAATATTATATAATTTAATTTTTTAAGTTTTGATAAAACATGTCTTGTTTGAAAGCAACAGACAAAACATGTTTAGGGAGAAAAAGTATAGAGACAAAACAAGTTATTAAATAATTTTTCAAAAGTAATCATAAAATGCATATAAGAATTTTGATTAGCTTAAAATTATCTATGAAAATGAAATATCAAATAATAATAGTATCTACATAAAAACTAATTATTCATTTCCTTATTCTTAAAAATATGTATATGTTCCACAATAAAAAGTTGCAAAATATTTCCTTTTTATTTATTATATTTTATACTGCCAGTAGAACACATATAATAGTTTTGTTAAACTTTCAAGAGGCATCAAGATTTTACTATCTTCTATTCAATCGTTAGCTAATAGTTTTAAAATTAGTTATATTATCATTGTGATAAATTTTCTAGTAATTGACTGGATTGTCATTATGCATAAATAAATAGATTTTAAATTTACTTTTTAACTTAAAGTAAAAATTTGAGAAAATTATGCTAATTGTTTTTCCCTTTATTGAGCACATGTGTTCATTAAAATAAAATCCAATTTCGAAGAACGTATTTAGGATGTAGCATATGTATTTTATGTAAAAGATGTTACATTTGTTTTTATAAACAAGAATTAAAAGTTTCAAATTGAAAGCCCATGGCAACACACTAGTACGCATGCATTTCAACAATAAAATATAATTGAAACATACATATTTAGATAAACATTTTATTTACTTTAAGAATAAAAATAAAATATTCCAATATAGTATTAGAAATAGGCGTTATAAACTAGATATTTCAAAAGTTATTCTAATGCAAGCCAAAATAAATGGAATTTTGCAATGAAATCATTCAATTAATTTATTTTCTCTTTAATTAAACCTTAAAAAGAGTGTTTTTATATTTAAAAGACAAAAACAGCTAATAACTTTTGAAAAAAAAACTGTAGTTAGAATGTTAATCATTCAGGTGATATCAATTTTAAAAAAATAACATAAAGCACAATTATCAATGAGTTTGAAGCCTGGTTGAAATGTAATACTTACTCAGTTTTGATATATGAATTAAAATTAATCAACTTTTTCAATAGTATCTTGAATTTTACTGAAGATGTTTTATAGAATAAATGCAATATAAATATATAATTAATCATAGAAATACAGAATTATTTAGTATATTCATTACATCAATTTTTTGAAAAGTAAGTTTTAACAGTTATTTCAATCAAAATCAAATTAAATTTAAATAAAGTCAAAATAAATTTGGTAACTATTTATTTAAACTACCATTAATTAAAACTTACTTGAATATCCACTACTTGTAGATACATTACTGACAGACTCCTCAGAATATGTGTAATCACTAACAGCAGATTCAGATAGACAGTCAAATTCATTTTCCCTGCAAGCATAATTTGTACACTTATAAATAAATATAAATTGTAGTATTCAATATGTTAAAAAAATAATATATGGGATATGTAAAAAAATTGTTAAATATAATATAAAATGATCAAAACAATTTTAAACATAAGCAAATGCCACTTTTAAAGTGAAATTATATTTTACAACATTATAATACATATTTTTTAGAGGGGTCATAAACACAAGCTACAAAAATTTTGTGCCAATAATTTCTAAAGCTACTGTGTTTTAAAATGATCGTTTTTTTCATATTTTTAAAATTTTCATTTTAGTAATAACAAAAACATACTTCAAGTATGTAAGATTTAAAAATAAATTATTAAAAATTTATCATATTTTATAAGGGCTTTTTTATGTATTTCTATTTCTTTTTTTTTTTTTTTTTTTTTTGAGATTATTCTGAAAGTAAAACATCCATTTTTTAAAATTATAAACAATAAAAGAAAAATCTATACAAATTTGCAAAAAATCACATAGTTTAATGACACAATTGATTTTTTGTAACGCTAAAACACAACTTCTATCGTTTTTTTTTTTTTTTAATTTTGAGAAAATTAATAGTAGCAAGTATAATTCTATAACGGAACAAATTTTTTGGCTCAAGTAGAATGACATATAAGTATTTAAAAAATTTAGTAGAACAGAGAAATTTAAAATTTTAAAACAGATTTTGAAATGTTATGAATAATTTTTGTGGTTTACTTAAGTATACAAAAAAGAAAATGTTTTTGCATGCTTAGTGATAGAAGAATTACAACCTTTGTTATGAGTTAAACTTTAAGCATAAAATTAGTTAGATATATAATTTAATTAGCTTGTAAAGGAATTGAACTGTAATTTAAAATAAATAGAGCAGTAAAGCAGCAGGGACACTTTAAAGAGGAGCTACACTCAAGTTAACAATGATATGAATTGAATAAAATTTGTGAGGGTAAAAAATAAACCTAGAAAATTGAATGGCATTGACTCACACTTAAATGTGTAAAGAGATTCTATATTGATGACTTAGATAGTGCTACTTTTTAAAGGCAAGTTTTTAAAAAGGAAAAAGAAAAAAAAAAAAAAAAAAAAAACTTGAGCAAACTACAGATAATGTGTTAGGATGTTTGAGTAGAATTTAGATTATATGGAAAATCTGATGCAGGACACTTATAAATAATTATTTGAATAGAACTAAACCTCAAGAGTTATTTAAAGAAAAAAATTCAACAGCAAGAAAAGATATTAGAGACTTATTTTTCAAGTTATACCAGGAAAATATTTACATGTAAACTAAAAAATAATTTGGAAACACAAAAGTTCATGCTACATCCATACCTTCATCCTATACAATATGAAACATTTTTGTTCATTAAATTTGTCAAATAAAGAATGACAATTAATTCTAAAAATGACAAATCCTAAAAATCTATATTTTTAGATAATTTTTTATTTGCAATCATTTTTTTCTTAACTTAAAATTCACAAGCAATCACTTTATTAAAGCTTTGAATCCATTTCAATATTTTTAACGCGCATAAATTGAAAACTAAGTAAACATTATTTTATTTATTTCATGATATTATAAAAAATTTATATTTTATTAATTTTTACACTGGATAGTATTAATTAAAGTAAATACCTAAGAGTATTTAATGACCTTTAGCTTCATACCTTAACTATGGATTGTGTTAAAAAAAATTTGGATTTTTTGTATGTTTTTAATGCCGGTGCGGATAATCTGATAGAAAAAGAAAAAATATTCCCTATCAGAAAAGCAAGAAAGAAATGTTGTTAATGTTTCATAGAATATATAACAGGAGGCACCATGACACAGCTAATTTATTTCAGCTATAATCAGCTTTACCCAATTACATTCAAGATCAAATTCTGTTTCTCTGAAAGATATTACAGTTGCAATTCGGTAAAGTCATTTCACATTTTTTCATGATGTGCACTTTCTCATTCTGAAGTATTCAAATTTATAAATCGTCATATCAAATAAAAGATTAAGTTACACAGCAGCATGTTTTAAATTAAAAGATACAGTGAAGGCAAATAAAAAAAAAGTGACAAACATGTTAATGTTAAGAGTAAAACAAAGCTTCCATAGTGCAGAAGAAAAATGTATCTAATACTCAGTTCAAACATAATGCATTTCTTAAATTTAAAAACAAAACAAATATTTTTCATTTTTAAATTATGTCTACCCCTTGCTTTAAAAGTTATTAAAAAGAAATAAATTTAACTAGAATCTTCTCAGAATTATTGCTTTTGATTGATGTCGTGCTTTCATGACAGTATATCGCACTTTGTGATGAGGTGGATCAAAACAGATACTTTTCATACTAAATGTTTTTTTCTTAAAAACTTATAATATTTTTAATCATACTGTGCTTTTATTTTATATGACACCTACATTAAAATCAAATAATTGTCGACTATTCGCCAGAAAAACTGCCGTGGAATAATTTTTTTATTTATTCGAAAAAAAAAAAAAACTTACAGATAATGCGGCGCTGTGGATTATATAAAAGAAAATAGTGCAATATAGATGCAAATGCAAAGTTATATCTTACAAGCTACCATGAAGCATAATGATAGAATTCAATAATTTTTTTTACACACGTGAACAATCAAAAATCTCAAACAAGTAAACAAGAAATGTGTATCAAACAAGAGTAATTGTGAAAACATTTTACAGGATACACTTAGAACATTTTATGAGGTAGTTTTGCATCATTATATCTGAATTATTCAGAGATAATTCAGAAAATACAAAAACAGAAGTTCAACATCTTTAATGAATATTCTGATTCCAGAGCTTTCTTTATAATTGAATTTTAATTTGATTTTAGTTTGGCATTGCCGACATGCCTCTAAAAACTATATATTATCAAATAATATAAGAAGAACAAAATATTGAATAAAATCAGCATATGCTTAAATTACACAAGTTCAACTGATAAACATATGATATCATTACATATTTGAAATGTGATCTTCCATTTTATTAATCATATTTTTTGTTATTTATATTGTTTTTATTATATTAACAACCAATTTTATAAATAAAATTCATGATAATTTATGCACAGTATACTAATATTTCTTGGAATACATTAAAAATAAATTTTGGAAAAAACAGGAAAAGATTTATTTTTTTTATAAATTTAATAGAATTATTTATTATTATTGTTAGTAAATATTTATAAAGAAAAAACACCTAAATTTTGAAAAAGTGTTAAATGTAAGAAAATAATCAAATAACGATAAGAATATTAGCCCTCCTCTTCATAAATATGCTCAATAAGAATAAGAGTTTACAGTCCACAAATAAATTTACATATAAGACAAGAATTTTTCTGATATTTAAAATATATCATTTTATTCACTTCATGATTCTACTAATGACAATAACACAAGAAGCTATCAAAAATACTTCATTTTATTTAAATGTAGAAAAAATTGCACATTACAAAAAGAAAAATATCAAATTTGAAACATACCAGTTTATAAATCTCAGTAGAACTTTTTCAAATTCTGCATTCACACATTCAAAGTAGTTTTCATCATTCATAGAAAATATTGCAGGAGTTCTGTAAATTCTCAAACTCTAATAGGAAATTAAAAAAAAATTGTTCAGTTGTATTTGATGAATATAGATCAAATTCTCTTGTTCTTGGATTTTCAATAAGTTCATGCAAAAAAACTTAAAATTTAAAAAAACAGTATCAGGAAAATGAAGATGAATATATTTTAATTTCTTAATTTAGAGTTCATTTTAGATTTTAAAAAAATAAAAAAAATTTAATATTGTTAATAATATAAACATTTTGAATGATAACAAACTATAGACAGATCAAATAATTATGTCAAATAAATATTTAAGAGCTATTTTAAAATTTGTTTCAGTAACATTAAAAAAAATTATGTATCATATTTTCAAGATGAACTTAAAAAAGAGAGAATTTTAAATTAAATTATTCACTATTGTATTTATATAATAGTAATTTTAATAAAGTTAGAGGTGTAGCTCATCATTGGGCTGCGCAATATGAAACATTAATGAGTTAGATCATCATTTCAAGAAAAGAGGTTAAGAGTGCTTAGAATTTTATGTATTAGATAAAAATTTTATTATAATAACAATAAAATCAATGAATAAAGACATTTTACTAGAAAAAATACGTAAATACAAATTTTTTAAGTGAAAATTAATTGATAGCATACACTTTTCAAATTTTAAAAATATAGCAATCATGAAACTTGATTTAAAGATTGTTTCACATATTGATCTTCACTGGTTACAATGCTTTATAATATAAGTTCTATTTGTGTCAATTTTGATGCAAAAATGCAGCCTTTGTGTAAATATACAAGGAAATATTTTTAAAAAAAATCTTAATAAAAGAATCTACTGAATGAATTTATTATCTTTTAATAAAGAAGTCAAGTAAAACTAATCCGATCATTATTTATTAAAGATTTTAGTTAATTAATTGCACTTATTAAAATGTAATAAATTATTCCAAAAAGAAGAGAAATTTAATTCTCTTTACAAATATAAAAATTTAATTTTCCTTGATATGATCATCTCTAATATTTTTTATTTTAATTGTTTTTGTTACATCATTTAGGTATGCTTTTTTTTTTTTTACTTAAAATATTTATTGCTTTATAAAATCAGAATAAAATTAAAGTTTTCTAAATTACAGATGACAGTATTACTTTCACATTTTAGTAATATCAAAATTATAATTCATTCATTTTAAGTAGATAAAAGATTTAAGGATAAAAATAAAATGAAAATTAACTTACACATTTATTTTGAGAAAAATTATCACATTTTCTGAAAAAAAATGATAAATTTTATTAGGCATTTAAAGTGTATAGAAAGACATTAATAGAGCAGGTGATTTCTCAGATTTCAAAGGTATATATATACATAATTATGAAAATAGAACTGGAAGTACTGTTAAAAATCATTGAGTACAAATATAAACATCAGCAGTTTTTTTTTTTTTTT
>JAPDSC010148625.1:17595-53614 GCA_026290005.1 Latrodectus geometricus
GTTTACAAAAGAAAATTTCATAGGAATTACTTAAAAAATCTAGGGTTTCATAATCACAGTTAATTATCCACAATTCAAGCACTATTCAATAGAATTAGGATTCTCCAATTGAAATGTCAATCCAAGTTTTCCAATATGGAAAAAAATGATAACACAAACAAGAAATTTACGAAAACGTTCATACAGAGATTTTTCAAAATTTAATGTGAAACTGGAAATAAAAATTATTATTGTAGTTATAGAATTATGTTAAAGACCAATTACTAATTCATAAAATCATGAGTGTTTGTAAATTACAAGTTCGTAAAAATGAGTGTCTACAGTATCCACACAAAATTGTCATAAACACATTTTGCAAATGTGTGAAAAAGAAATATTTGAAATAATCGAATTTCAGCGTTTTAACAGATTTTAAAAATTGAACACTATTACACTATTTTATTTAAAAATAAAATACAATAAAATGAAATATTTGGATAACAGAATAACTTAGTATAGAAGTTATCAAATTATATTTTTTAAAATAGACATAGTTATTGAATAAATGCTCATGAATAATTCAAACAGAATAGAAGTATGATTTCATAAAATAATTCATAATTTTTGTTATCAAAACCTCAGAAATTACAAACACTTATCTATTACCAATATTCACTGCATTTTGCCATTAAGTTTTAAAATTTTAATGTATAACACATTTAAAATTTATACGAATTTAGACATGTAAACATACTTAACTAATCGTAGAAAAACTTAATTAGTTAATAATGAACAACTTAATTATATGATTTCCTTAATATATAACAACAAACAATAAAGATCTTTCATAAATAATTTGCCTTTAAAATATCAAAAGATAAAATATTATAATTTGCACTTAACACACTAACTGCCAGTCACTAGTCAGATTGATAGTTACAGCCATCAAATAGAAATAGACTACATTCAGAAGTCAAATACTTATTGCACTAAATGAGATTTAAAATTGGTAATTAAAGATAACATTGCAATATCTATTGCTTAAGATTTTTATCACTCTATGTCAATATCAATGAAAATAACTTCATGCGAAGCTCAATGAATGAAATAATTAATAAGTAAAGGCTTATCCCCTCTCAACTTATGACTGGAAACTAAGACATCCCCCACATAAAGTGACAGTGCTAGACTGGCTTCTTAGCTAATAACACATATTAAGCACTGCTACATATTAGGCAGTCAATGTATTAAAAAACACTAAAACAAATTTAAAAAAATGGTATTTGAAATATGGAATTTTAAATAATTTAAATAAGAATATTTAGATAATAAATAGAAAATATTAAACTATATAAATATTTTACCGATTTGGAGTTTTCACACAAGCTCCAAACAACAAGAAGTTTTCTATAATCAAAAGAATTTAATTAAGAACAAAAAATTCAAACTTGAAAAAACTTTATAAGTATACAATATCATATTGAATTTTAAGACTATTGTTATATTAAAATTAGAAATAAAATTTTGATATCCTCAATATCTGAAATTAGAAGTCCATATTAAAATACTTTTCTCTAGTGATGCAATCATTAAATAATGAATTTTATTATGTTCAATAAAATAAATAGTCAGAGAGAAATGAATATTACATAAACATAATAGTAAGTTATATATTAATATTATGTATGTTCAGACATCAAATATATAGTAATAGGACTATTAAATGCATAAAAAACATTAATACCTTTATGATTTCTCAAAAAAATATATTGGTGATAAGTTGATAAGATATAAAAATAGTCACACACACATATGCAGATTTTTACAAATGAAGTAAAAATATCAATTAAATACGATTTTTGGTAAAAGAATTAAAAATTGTTTTTGTAAATTACAGTTATTGGTTATAAATATTATAAAAAAATTATAAAATAATAAAATAGTAATGAATTAGTTGATTGAATATTGCATAGTGATTCTAAAATTAAAGAAAATTTTTAAAGTTAAATGCATTTTTCTTAAAAAACTTTATTAAAATATTTCTTAAGGACTAAAATATTACATAATTTGATTGGTTAGATAAAATTATAATACTATATTGTCACAATCAGACAAATATATTGTCACAATCAGACAAAAATTTATTGAATAGCTAGTTTGTTAAACAATTTCTTAAAAGTATATGCGACTATTACATTAAGCAAATGACAATATAGATTACCCTTTTTGCTACTAAAATTTTCAGACAGAGCAATGTATTGATACTTTCTTCTGAAATACTGAAAAATAAATTAATTTCCATTAAAACTATAACAATTAAAATAAGGGAAAACATAAATAACTTTTAACTGTTATACAGTAAAACAACAATGGTGATTGCTTTTTGATATACTCCAATATAAAGTAAATAACACTCAAAATTATGTTTGAGACACAGATTTGACAAAATATTATTTGATGACCAAGTACATTATAATTATAACATTTTTTAAGCTATCACGAAAAAGATTTTGTACGAATTGTTTATTGTGATTTTTATAATAAACAAATAGTACAAATTCCTATATAATCACATGAAAATGTAGGCATTATAAAAAAAGTTTAAATTTCTAATCATAACTTTTAATCATCGTTTCTAATGTAAATTTTGAAATTTACAGTTAAAGCTTTTAAATGATAATTCATAGATATTTATTTATAATTTAGATGTAAAAAATATTAAATATGAAGATTATATACTAATTAAATTATGTGTGTACAATACTTCCCTCATGAATATGATTTAGGAAGTTAAGATAAAATTTTTCTCCTGATAAAAAGAAAGTAACAAGGAGTTGATAATATTTATATTCTTAAAATATATAGAATCAATTATTTTTTTCTATAAAACACATACACATGAAATAAAAGCTTTAAAGTAGTTTTCAAAGAATTTTCTTAAAATTACAGTTCAATAAGTTAGTTTTTGAGTAACAATACTACAGAACGAAAAAATAACCACCACAAAAATTAATTCTTGATTATTATATAAATTAAAAATGATATTATACTGTCTTATTATAATACATAGATTGCTGAAAAAAAAAGTAGCTTTTACAGTAGCATATGAATCATAATAAGTATTTAGCAGTAGACGTATCATAATCTCATAATTATCATAATTTATCGCATAACCAGTAAAACATTGGAATGTGTTATTTTTTAATTATACTTTATTTGCAATGACAAACAAGGATTCAACAAATCCATAAGAAATTAAATTTATAATTTAAATAATAAACTTTTACGTCACTTTTATAAATGACCAAGATTTATTAATACGAAAAACAAATTTTAAGAATTCAATTTGAGGTTAAATGACGATCGAAATATACTGATCTTTAAAAATAAATATGAGTAGCTCCTTTCCATTATCAAGGCCATGAACAGTTAGTTGTAATGAAGATCAATCTACTAAGATCAACATTTTTTTTTTCGGAAAAATAAGAAGATAACAGGTGCATGTGATGAGATAGTAAAAAAATTTTTCTTGGAATCAATGATAAGTCAACTGTCATTAATTCTAATAAATGATGGCCAAATTTAAATTTGCTATGTATTTCCCAGCAATATGATATTTTAGACAATTTCAGACTGTTAGTTAAGTTTACAGTAAAAAGAATACAAATAGTTGTAATTGCATCCCTTTGAGATGTTGATTTACAGTTGCTATTAATTAATGTATTTGTAATTAGTATAGAAATGATTATATCCTTAGAACAGCATGAGTATGTGTATACATTTGTTATAGTTATGTTAAATCCATATTGCATAAATTCTTATAAGTATCCAAAATTAAAATCAATGCACTATTATCAATAATTTGAAGTAGCAAAATACTAACTTTATATTTCAATAAATTAGTTTATTCAACATGTATTTTACACCCAATTAAAGTTTTAATTAGTTTTTTATAATTTTCTTTAAAATTAATCAATACAAAGTTTTAAATTTAATATTTTTGCTTTCTTTTTTTTCTCTCTCTCTCTCTTTTCTTCTCAGGAATGAATTAATCATAATTAATAAATTTTTTAAATTTGAGATTTATTAATCATTTTTTACTAGTTTTTCAGGTACACCTATCGTACTGGAGATTGAATTTTTGTTCTGGAGCTCCATAAAAACTAATACAAAGTTTTAAAATCGACAAAGTTTTTAAAACCAATAAATTGTAAAAGAAAATTGATAGAGCATTTAAAATTTCAATTTTAAATCGAAGTAATAAAAAAGGCATAAAACTTTACAAACTTTGTAAGTGATAAAGAGATGATACAAACTGAAGATAACTCCTTTATCACAGATATGATATAAATCTTTCATGCTTTTTTTGGAATTAGGTCGAGAGGAAAGTTTCCGGCTATGAGACTCCTAAAAATAATAAAAAATAAACTTCAGGTATCTTACATAGGTTATAATTAATAAACTATACACTAAAATTTAAAAAAGAAAAAAAAAACATACTGGAGAAGTTCTAACAAGAGGTGTAGTTATAAAGTTTTGAATTTCTACGAAGAGTGAGTTCTGCTTCAATAAATCTATCAAGCAAGATATCTGTGTATCAAATAACTCATTTCCCTAAAAGCAAAAATAAAAAATTATTTTATTTCTGATACTGCAAAATTAATGAAATTCTGCAAAATACACACACACACATTGGAATTCTGAAGAAGTATTTTCTATATGTAAATTTCAACAATAAATTTCAAACTGCATCATGTAAATTTTACATGATTTGCATCCATCCTTTAAATTAAATGTTTTTATTTAAAAAAAAAATTGTTTTCACTCATTCCTTTATAACATACACACCATATTAACCAGACCCAATGTTAAAGATAGTATTAGAGTCAAAATTCAGAATCTTGAACATATATCTGTACATATTTACTTTGTTAGTGCTTTATTTCTTATTTATTCAATTTATGTAATACATATCTACATAGATTTTTTTTTTTCATTTTGAGCTATGCCAATTTTTTACTAATTTAAAGAGTATCATTTTTGAGTTATAAATAAACTGAAATTAAGTAACTGGAAAAAAGAGGACTTTGAACTTGAATTACAATATATAGAATGCTTAAATAAATTATATTAGACAATTTAATAATTTCTAAGATTATTTATAGTTATAAAATTGTATGCAGGCATTTTAGATATAGTAGGATTTTCATTTTCCAATTTAATTAAAAGTCCTATTTCTAATTCTACATGATGAAAGTCCTAATAATATGAAATTGAAAACAAGCTTGCATGATTAAAGGTGATTGATGTTACTATATTCTTTTATATAAAGTGAAGATTTATATGAATATTAAGTATACATAGAATATTAAACAGATGGAAAAGGTATGTAAAATAAGCATTAAAATAAAAGAAAATCTTCTAAAAATTAAAAGGAGATTAATAGAAGTCATACTGTACATGAAATCTTAAAATAATACTTTTCCATCACATTGTTTATGAGTTCTGTAAATAAAACCAAAATAAATCTTTTATTTAATTTTATTTTTAACTTTCATGTTTCACAAACTAAGAGCACAAAATCCTTACAAATAGAATTACAATTATAAAGAAAGCTTCTTACTTCATATTCTTCTATGATATCAAGGATTTCTTGAATATCTTTCAATAAGTTTTCAGTCACGATTTCTTGTGACATTGATGCTAAAAATTAAAAATCAATTATTTAAATTGAAAAATCAGATAAAACATTAAATACTTTATGAAATAGTTTTAAATTAAATTTACACTACAATGCAAAAATAAAAAACATATTTTAACATTACATTAAATGTAAATTAATAAAAGGAATATAATAGATATAAAAAACTATCAGCTGTACATTTTGTTTCACTTGAAGAAGTTATATTTTCCTTGAGAGCTTTTAAATCATCAGTACAATGCAAAATGTTACTATGCTGTAAAATAGAAGCAGCCTGTAAAAGCAAAAAATAAAACATTAAATAATAAGAATAATATGATATTGGGTTTTTATCAGTTATTATTTAAAATATTTTTGGAATTTAAAAACATGTAAGATATAAAAATTTATTAGAGTTGTGTGCTGTGTATTAGACTGTTCCCATCACAATAAATTTCATAAATTATAAAAAAATTGCCTGTCATGAAAATATTGTGCAGTATACAATATTTTTTTTTTAAAAAATTTACTTTCAAAATAAATAATTTGACAACTTTTTTTTAAAAAATTAATGTTTTCATATAGGATATAAAAAAACTGGCTATTGAGGAATAGATTAATGAACAACAATATAATCTCTATCAAGCTGTTAAACAAATTATGGACCCAGATTCAAATACATGACTGAATTGATTTAATAATTTTGTAAAAAAGTTATCTTTAATTGTATGCTTCTTAGTTCTATTATGTGTTCTCTACCTGTTGTTAATAAGTAATGCTTACTGGAAACACTTATATAAATAAATGGTATTTTATTCGATTTACAAGTACATAGAAAAACATATTAAATAAATTATATTGTATACGAAAAAATAAATGAATTATTTAAACTGTTTTACATAAAAAAATATTTTTTGATCATACAAAACTAGAAATTTTTATATCATCTTGATTTAGAAAGAAAAAATATTAATATGAAACATAATAATATTAACTACTATAAAGAAACATAAACTATGGTATTTATGTATGGTATATAACTATAGTACATATATATCCCCAATTCGCAATTTACTTTACATATATATAGTAAATTGAGAATTGGGGATATTAAAATATTGCAAATGTATAAAACAGTTAAAATTATTTTATTGTTAACAAATTTATTTCAAATATTTGCATTAAATAAATTTATTTAATTTTATATATAGATTGATATCAATAACCAAAAAAAAAAAAAAATTATCAGTAAATCTTACTAATTGATTAATATAATAAATTTTTTAAACCATCAATAAACCCAACATTTATTAATGGTTTAAAAAATATTTGATGAATTTTATATGTATCTCAATAATCTTAATATACATTTTGATATATTAAAACTGTTTCTACATTTTAAGAGAAAACTCTTCAAATTAACATGACAGATATAATGTTGGTCTTAAGTCAGAAATGTAAAACAACTTTTATCATTGCATTTAAAAAATAAAAAATACTACAATCAATAGAATTTCCATATATAAATAAGAATATTAAATTTCTGATGAACAATAAAGCATTGATGTTTTTTAGATATTGAAGAAAGTCCAACTTATTTAAAGAAACATACAACTTTCAGATGCATATTTGACAGCTGAATACAAAGCTGATAAAGTATGAATGTTTCTGAATAAACAATTCATTCAATTCTATTACCCATATTGCATTTTTTATGTGTGTCAAGCATAGAATCAGATATTTTCAAAAATAACTGGTACCTGAACATTATGATTGCTCTCTGGGAGAACAGTAAAAATATAGCTTTTTTAGACTAATCAAAATTTCACTTGAAAACAATGATAAATTTGATGAGTTGCATTTTTTAGACAAATAATTACTGTTTGCATTACTGAATGGACTCTATGTCATATTATAAGGGTCATTAACAAGATGGAAGCAGGAAGATGCTTTAGAAAATACTTTTATCATAACATTAACACTGATTAAGATTGTTGTACCCATGAGATATCTGAACTATTTGATACATTAAACATCATATAGTAACCAAATACATATTTATTATGTTTGTTCATCCTAAAATCAATGCTTACAACATTCTATTTCTGAAGTAAAGCTAGGTAAATATAAGAAACTTGGCAATTCAAGCACTAATTCAAGAAATTTGATGATAAATTTTAATTAAATAACCTCTTAATTTAACAACTTAATTTCTCAAATATTAATCTAGGAGACTTGAGATACTTTAGTATAATTACACACTTACTGTACCTAAATATACTTTCTTCTTATACTTTTTCTCAATCGTATGATTCTTTTGAACATTTGGCATAATCTATCTCAAAGCACTTACAAAAATATGGCCAAAAATCAAGGTTTAAGGTAGAAATAGGTTAATTTAGGTTAAAAGATACAATTTATAAGCTCCTTTGTGTAATTAATGAAAACAGTGTGATAAGCATTTAGATTTCTAGCCCAATGCACATTTTTTTTACTTACTAACAGCTATTAAAACTCAGATTTGCTAGGGTATAGTTACTTTGGAATAGAAAATGGAATATTCTGTTCTAAAGTAACCATTAATACAAAATTAATTGTTATATGACTGATGAATGTATACATTAAAAAATATTATGCATGATGAAATAGCATGATACTCTTTACAACCAAGAAAGATTCTCATGCTTTCTTTATTATTATTATTAATTTTTATAACATATAAAAACAGTATTCATAACAGTGTGTGACAGAATACACAATACAAAAGCATGAAGAGTAATAAAAGTATGAATCCTGTAAAGATGCAAACAGAAAAACAAGACGTGTCAGAAAGTTAATTCTAGTCAAATATATTAGAGAATTCATATATAAGTTTCTAGGCTTCATATATAAATTTCAAGGCAATTCTTAAAAGTGATACATATACAGCACTTTCCTGGATAAAAACAGTTAAGGAACACAAAGATATTAAATCCGTATTATAATCTTGCAAAACAATCATGCCAAGTCTTGATATTATCAAGAATAAATGAGTCTTAAGATTATAATTGTTCTTTTTTATGCAATATATACAATATGAGAATGCTAATTATAACAAATGCAATTGTGAGATACAAAGAATGACAGTACAAAGTAAATAGTAGAAATGTTGACAAAGACTTGTTTAATGCCCCCAAAATATGAATGAATGACAGTCCTTCAACTTTACTTTCACTAATTTCATGAAAATTTGTTATTGAAACAAACAAAGCAGGAGAATAACTTTCTGAACAAGATGTAATAAATCAAAAATATTGATTTAGAATTTTAAAAAAATAACAAGTTAACAAGATACTATTTTTAAGGAATAAATATAGTTTGTATCAAATTGATTGTTTTAAAATATTTATTATTTCTAAATAACTCTGAGAATATTTTACTTGGTTTCTACTTCTAAATTATGAAGAACCAACCACCTTCAAGGTACACTCAATATGTGTCTGAGAATATAAGTTGCCATCAATTCTGCATTTGTAATGAAAAAGTTTGAGAAAGTTGAAGTTCTTTATTGTTGGAGATTAGAAAGAAATATTTTTTAAATTAAATCAATAGTTGATTTGCTGTAATCCTATATAAATTCTTTTCTTTAAATACCAATAAGTTTCTAAATATTACTACTTATTTATTAATGCTTGCAATCAACTGATCTCTGATAAAACTAAACAGAAATAATTTTTTATATGCAGCTCACTGTAATCAAGCTAAACTTTAATGTTGACTCAATAAAACTCAGTCTTATAATGGAATATATTTGGGTTTTGGATCAAAAGAAATGGTCAAAATAAGTAGGCAAAGAAAAATACAAAATTTATTGCTACAAAAATAATAAAAAAATATATAAATAATAGATGTTAAATTATACAGCACAATTTTAATAAATAGGAATAGATTATAACAATTATTTAATAAAAAACATGTATTTTGATTACTTAGATATCAGTAACTTCATGTTTGATTAAAATTTTAACTAACAAGAATACATACATGTAAATAAAATGTTGCATGTGAAATAAATAAATAAAATCCTTTATTTGTGCTCAGCGATTCCTTTACAATAGTTTTACTGTTTCACAAAGTACATGGCATGAAAAATTATTAAAACCATTGTAATTAAAGTAAATTAAAATTATGAAAACAAACTTTTCAACCAAAGAATTATATTGATGAACCTTCCAAATATTTTAATTTTAATATTATCAAATAATAAATTAAATAAATTTTCAATTAAAAAATATAACATATGTAATAAAATTTAAAAATATTTCTTACTTCTGTTAATCTTTTAAAAATAGGTTCTGCCAATTTCACCAACTTGCTACAGAAAAATAAAACTAATTTAAGTTTCAATAAACATACATAGATGAAATGAGAGGGAATTAAAATCTGATAAAAGTCCCCACCAATATGATTATAAATTTATTGTTTAAAAAGCAATAAGTTTTACTAGTGAAATAAAACCGCAATAGTTTTTAAGTAAGATAATCATGGAATATTTATGCATCCATAAAAAATAATATAAAATTCATATAGATGCCTATTTTTTAGCTAAATACAAAAATTCAAAAATTTATGTGCTTAAGTCTATAAATATTTTAATGGGAATTATAAATGTTCTTTAAGCAAATCTAACTCAAATAAATATGTCTCAACCAATGTCTGATTAATATTCAATATGAAATTATTAAACAAAAGTAAATATTTTGTATATAAAAATTTCAAAGTTTTAAAACTTTTTTTCAATAGTTAATCTATGAAGTGCTACTGGATAAACATGGCCAAATTTGATACATTTTTGGTGATTGTTTTCAATTTATTAACATAATGATTTAGATCAAGCTGGAAAGATTTCAAGCTTATTATTCCTATTTATCTTAAATTAATTATTAAATAACACTATCCATTAATATAAAAGTAACCAGAATTTATTAAAAGAAATTTAATGAATAACTGAATTTTACAGCAACAAAAATTCTACATAATGATTCTTACTGTTTGTCAGATGTAAAGTAGGCAACACATGTAGGTCGGACAAATCCTCGAGCATCAGAATCAAATAGGAAGAAGTAAATTATCTGTCAAGTTTAAAAATACAAGTTTCATATTAAATCTAACACAAAACATAACAAATAATTTAATAACAGAAATCATAAAAGTGTACTTAATAAGTTATACTATAAGAATTTCAAAACATAATAGCAATGTGAAACTAATAAGCATGCAATTTCAAAATTTTATTTATAATAATATAAAAAAGTAAGAAGCTTCTGGAAAATATAACAAATAGGAATAATTTTTTATTCATACAGAATAAATTTGGATAAACATTATGCATTAAAATAGCATCAATTCATCAATTTAAAAAATAATAGAAAATATGCTGATAATATTATTTTTAAAATTGCAAAATTTATTAATGAAATTGAAAAATTTTACTCAATGCAAATTTATGCACTTTATATTTAAGACTAAATTTTTATATTTTATTATGAAATCCTCTTATAAATAAATACTTTTAATGTACAATATCAGTGTAACAAAAAAAGGAAAAAAAAATAATAATAATAAAATTGGTTTTACTTACAGCTGCATGAACATCAGCAGCAATATCAGGCATTAATAGTTGAGCATTTTTACCAGGAAGTATTTTGTTGCTAAAAATAAATATTTTAAAATTTTTCCTTCTAAATGTATCAAGATAAATGAATTATTGAGATTTAATGAATATCTTGAAAATATTCTCGTTACAAATTTGTTAAAAATAATTATCACAATTAATATACATATATATTAGGTTGGGGGAAAAAGTAATCCATCATTTTTTTTTCTGTAGAAAGCTGCAAAACAGGTTTTCTTATATAGTAATGATCAAGTAATTTCAGAATTATATTCATGGAAAAGATGAAATTTCACACTAAAAAAACATTTTTTTTTTTTTTTAGCTTTTTTTGTTTTGTCTATTCATTTATGAGTTAAAGAGATTTAAAAGTGGAATTCAACAAAGAGAAAATTTGGCACATTTTACAATTTTTGTTTGATAAAAGAAAAAATACAGGCTAAGTGATTAAAATTATTAATGGTGTTTATGTTTATACTGTATGAATGGTGTTATGTTTATACTGTAACAGTTATATGCAATTTTGGTATTGTCAATTCAGTTTATGTACATCTTGCATTCTTGTATGTATTCAGTTAAAGATGCACCTTGCACAGGGATCATCATCAAAATTGTATAAAAAATGTGAAAAATCATCAAAGCTGACTGCTTGTTAGTAGTTGTAGCATTACGCAGAACCTAAAGATTTATCTTAAAACAGAACAGTTTAAACCATTTATGCTATGCAAATCCAAAACAAGTTACATAAATTAGTTCACATAAAAATAATGAATTTATTTTTCTCCAACATAATATAAGTGGTTATCAAAATAATGAAAACACCTGTAAATAAAAATGACATTTTTTAAAATAAGAATTGCAAATTATAATAATTATAAATAGAAATAAATATATTCTGGTAGTAAATGGTAGCTTTTTGAAGTTCCGTAAATCTTGTATATTTTTCAAAAAAATAAAATTTTAAATCTCACAGATTTTCAAAGACCAAATTGTAATGGGAAGAAAGTTATGTAATCTGATGAATAGTCTTTCACATTTTACAGCTAGAGCAGAATGGGTACATGTTTGAAAAATTCCAAGTTTTAGGTGTTACAATGTCATTATGACATTCTGATATTTTTAATTTCCCTACTTTTTATATTCCAAATTTTATGAACATAACAAAATGAATTTTCTCCATGGAAGATCCTTATTTTATTTTTTAATATTGTTTAGTATCCATACAACATAATTATTTAGAATGAAAGTTGTGATATAAACAATTTATAATTTTTTATATTATAAAAAGAAAGGATACCTATTAGATTTTATTAACAATGAAAACCAATTTAAGTTACTTAATAAAAAAGAATGTACAAAAAATTTTAGTTCTTGATAAATTTATATATGGTGAATAATCGTAGAAATTCATTTAATTTTTAAATGAATTTTATTAATTATAACAAAGCAAAATTCAGTTTAAGTCTCAATGATATTAAAAATTCTACATTCCAATGATATATTAAATGTATGTATTACATTAAAAATTAAATTTTCTGATAATTACAGCAATTATGACATATTACACAAATATTATGTTTTAGTTAAGAATCAACCAAAAAATGAAAGAAACAAAATTAACATGGTGATAAGAGTTCTCTATGAAGCCCATAATTTTTTTTCTTTAATTAATTGGAGATTTAATCATTAATATTTAAAGCACCAATAATGCATATTATAGAAATAGATCCCAAACTTTAAAAAAAAATATTATTTATAATTTCAAAAGGGTTTGAACTTCACTGCCAAGATTAGATCTTCCCACTTTGAAAAAACAATTTTTCTTTTCTCAACATGTATAATTCTTTCAGATGTCTCTTCTCAGTCTACCCTTGTTCCACTTATTTTCATGATTTTCTTTATGTACAGAATTTATTATTTCTTAATTTTCATATACAAATGTAGTTATATCCCATTAATTTAGTTTACTGAATCTTTAGTGAGACATACTTTATATATATATATAATAATAATAATAATAATAATAAAAATTAAGAATTTAATTGCTAACATGTATCAAACATATATTTAATCACTACAACAATATTGGTCCAATGATTCACAAAATTTAACAAAAATAAATGGAATCCATGGGTTGTTGAAATTAAATTTTATTATATTACATAAAATCAGTATTTTAAAGTTTAAAATATTACAAATATTTAAAAAAGATGAGTTTCTTAAGAACATTAAAAAAAAACTATTGAATTTTTTATGAATTTTTAGCAGCAGGTTTGAATGAAATCAATTTTATTGATTTCTATGTTGGTAATGCAATACATTCTGCTCAAAATTAACATTTATTTTAAAAAAATTACAGCAATTAACATGTACCATACAAATGCATTTCAATTAAGATTTGACCAGAAAAAACAAAGAAAAAAAGTATTGTAAAAGTTGTTTGCTTAAAAAATGCTGCATTGTTAAAGGCACTTTCATTATGCGTATTTTGAAATAACATTTATTTATTGTATGGTATTTCAGAAAACCTTAAAAATCTCTTCAAGACTGGTCATTTAGCTATTATTACTTAAAGGACTTATAGTTAACATTGTAGAAATGCATGACTAACAAAAAAAAATATTTGATTTCTTCATTATTCCAAAAACTATACAAACTCCCCCAGCATTACTGGATCTTATGAAATTAGAACTAATATTAAGATACATTATACAATGTCTCAGCTTGGTTTTTATTCTCTCAAATTTTTACAATATTTTCCTTCTACTCATTTTAGCTGCTTTTTTCCTCCCCACAGCAGTTTAATTTATTTCAAAATTTTGTTGATGTAAGAACGACTTTTAGATCAAAGTTTAAATTTGAAGTGAATCTTATTTCCAAATGCTTGCCTCATCTTAGTCTGTTTTACTTTTCTACAACGAGGTGAAATACTTTGCTCAATCACAAAATAAAGATAATCCTGTCAATATAAAAATTATAAACAAAAATAAAAAAATCTTCAGAAAAATTAGAATTTTAAGAGGTACAACAAAATTTTCAATAGAATGTGAGATAATAAAGTGTTACATTAATATTCCAAAATATTAATGGTAGGGTATAGAAACATTATTAGTAGCAGAATATATAACAAAGCTGGTCATAAAATTTTATAGTTTGAAATTTTTATTTTATACTGCAAACATATTTGAAAATATTTTATACGATAAAAAAAGAATCTTGAATAAAAGAAAAAATGTATACATTTAAGTCCTTAAAAAATTTCAGTTGCACAGGTAAAAAATTCCCTTTCTTACAAAAAAAAAAAAAAAATGTTTCATGCAAAGAAATGGGATTAAAATTATATATATTTATTATACATAAGTGTTGCACAATTCTTTTTTATAATTTAATTAAAATACCCTATTTTTGATGCAATAAAAATCATTTCACTTACTTGCTTAAACCTTGATAATCCGCAGATAATATTTGAGTAGATAACAAATTCAGATCCATTTTATACGCCAATTTTGGTATTGTAAACTAAAAATTTAAATATGGATAATTTAATTCTAATAAATATCATTAATAAAAATATATTAAATGACGAATATAATAATCTACCTTGAAACATATGTTTGATAAATAAATATAATTAATATATGATTATTCTTAAATTTTGATAAATTTATACCATACAGTGTACAATAGGAGATAAATAGATAGCTAGTGAATATAGCATGATTTTTTATCCTCAAAAAATTCTAGCTCAAGCTATTAAATTTATTTACATGAATAAATAAACAGCTTCATTATAATATTAATACTTTTAATGTAAATAATGCCTTAATTTTGATTATATATATTTTTATCTATATATTCTTTCTGAAATTCACTTGAAAAATGTATAAAAGCTATTAACAGTATATTAACAAAATTATAACTTACTATTATTACTCTTATTATTTCACCTATTACTCCTATTATTTCAACAATACTAAGATTATTGTCAAATTTAAATTAAACAATAACTGACTAGCATTTAAATTATTTGATTTGTAAAAATAACTAAGTTTAAAAGAAATTTTATCTGAAGCTAATTATAGAAAGTTTTGAAATTGTAGGATAGAAATTTACACACATAGATACAAAGGTAATATGCAGGGAACAGAAATAATTTAAAGAAATTATTAAATAATTTAACAAAAAGATTTAAAAAACTCATTTAGAATACTAGATTTATCTTCACATACAAATACTCAAGCTGACAATTTTTTGGCACATATGTTATGACATTTTAAAAATCATATTTGTTCTTTAACTTTAAATTTTTTTGAATGCAATTAATATTTCTTTTTCAGTTTTAAAGGACAAGAAACAGATTATATGTAACGAGATAAATTTTGATTTGGTGAATTAACAATTATTTAACCAATTCAGAATTATTCCAAAAAAAAAAAAAAAAAAAAAAATGTAGTACCACTTTACAACAAAATAAAATTATGATTTTATAGTTTTTGTTTGTTCTTTATTTAGTAACATTACTTATGAAAGTGACCTTTTTGCACAAAACATTTGGATAAACCTAATATTATGAAAGATAACCTAAAAAAATTCTCATACTTAAACTACTTTTCATTAATTCTGTATATTACATGTTTTTATATCATTAATTCTGTTTGCATAGTAAATATTCATTTAATATTTCTCAAGTTATGTATCCTGATTATTTAGATATCCTTTATGTCGAATCAGTTATTAAACCTGACCACCTCCTTTTTCAATGAAATTTTATTAAGCCATTCTGATAATGTAGGCAAAAGTATGTTTCTATCATTGTTTTATATAAAATAATCTTAATAATAAAGTTTTAAAATTTTGAAAACTACTATTTCAAGTGATTGCTCATTCTAAGCTGTAATTTGTCATTCAATTTAAAATTGTTTTCATAAATAAATTTTGTCAACTCTTATAATATTTAATCATTACTTGATTATTCCATCTAAATTTTAACTTGTTATACAAGATGGTTGCGCTTAAAAATTAATTTTATAAAATCATAATAAAATATACTTATTATGCTAATATAAATTTTAAATCTGAAGTGACTCATAATGGAATCAGGAATTAAAGTGCTTATGTTTCTAATATGAATTAGAACTACATTTCTATCTTTTAATAATGCTTATTCTTTTATAAATCACAATAATAATTAATTATCAATTAAAGAATAAATAAGTTTTATATCATTATTCTTGATTTCATTAAAAGATTTGAAAATCAAAGTTTAAAGATAAAAAAGAAAACATATACTTTTAAACAAATATAATTTTTTTTTCACACTTTATTCATAAAGACATTTTATAACAGAAAAATTATGCTGCATTATACAATTAAAGCTTACAAAATCATCTTTAAAATGAGAGATAAATCACTATGAATTGCTTTGTGAAATTCTATGTAAAAAATTTACATAAGACACAATTTTTTAAAGTTTTGAATATTAATTACAAAAAAAAAAGAAAGAAAAAAGTAAAATAAAAAATATGATAGCAGATTTTTTTGTATATATATATATGCAAGAAAAAACTCTTCTTTTTTATGATATGGTTAAGATGAATGATGAGAAAAAAGTTCTTGGTTTTTCAATAGCTAATAACCTTAGGCTTTAAATGCAAGAGAATAATGTAAATCAAGATGATCTTTCAATACTTTTACTATGTAAAACATGTATTAATATAATATAGTAAAAATTGAAAGAACACACAAATGAAAACAAACCAAAGGATTTGGTCCATGAATTTCAGAATTCTCTGCTATGAAAATAAAATCTTCTTTGGGTGTCGGCCAAATCGGAAAACCACCAAATGGAGCAGTTGGTCGTAATCCATAAGCTTCTCTTTTATCGATTTCATCACTAGATTTATCATCATTTATATAAGCTAACACTTCACTTGGACTCCAAAGCATAGCATTTATAATCAGCAATATTTAGTTTCCTAAAAAATATTGTAACATTTAACTGAGCTTATGTCCTTTTTTTTTTCTCTCTTAGAAAAGAATGACATCTTTAACATTGAAAACTTTAAAATTACATTAATCACAAATGAATTGGTACTATTTCATTATATCACTGCAATTGAAAATCATAATGAATGATAAGTAGTTTTCATCAGAAATAAACAAAAAACAAACTTAACTTTTGTCGATAAATGATAATAATTAATTTTATAAAAATAAATAAAATGTTTGCTCTATTTTCAGTATTTTCTAAAAATTTAAAACTTTTTAAACAATACTTGACAGCAATTGCAATTTCTTTCTTCCCTTTACAATGATTATCATACAGAGATGTAATGGAATTATAACAATGATTTTTATGGTCCAAAAACATTTTATAAAAAATATTATTTCAGTTGTTTTATCATTAACAGTTCAGTATAAGGACAAAATTCATTCAAAAAATTCTAATATTTTTCAATAAAAATGTAATTTTTCTTTAACATGTCGTAATTTAAATAAATGTTTATATTTTAAAAGTGAAGTTTTACAGCTATCATTGCTTTGTAACTTTCCTTTTCTGTAGATTTTTTAATAATATAACCCTTAAATTTTTACTAAAATATTGAAGTCATTAATTTTTCTCCAAAAATTAATCCTTCAAAACTTTATTTTTTAAATAAAATTTTTATGTATAAAAATATACATTTTTGTTTTATTATTACAATAAATTCTTACTGGTAAATCAATTCGTCTCCGGTTAAAAAATATTTTCGGTTTAATTTATACAATTTTCATAATAAAAAAAACATTATTTAAAAATAAATTTGCATATTATACAAAACAAATGTCAAAAAATATAGTACAAAATTTGCATATTATACTAAACAAAAAAATAAATAAATAAATAAATAAAAATTAGACAAAAAGAAATAAAATTTGTAAATTTATTTTTATTTCGAAGTGTTTTTTTTTTTTTTTTCCCCTCTATTTGTATAACCTTTTCAAGTAAAGAAAAACAACAATTTGAAATTAAATCAAAATGTACTTTACCAAATTATGATATAAATGAGAAAAATAAAACACTTTAGGTAATTGTGTAAAATTTTCAAATATGTATAAATTTTAATTGTGTATATTGTGAAACAAAAATGTTTAATCAAAATTCTTCTTCCTTGTTGCTGTAGTTTCACTTCGCATGTTATTCAAAATGTAAATAAAAACAAGTAGAAGCAAAATATAAGGAAAATGTGGATTTCGCGCCCTCTTTAGCTGTACAAATGTTTTTAGTCACATGTACTAAAGTGGGTATTTATAGATGGCGCAACAACTGATAAAAATGAATTGATTTACGATAAGGGAAAATTAAACAATATACGATATAAAAATTTAAAAATAAAATGCTTTTACGATAAATGAAATGAATATTGTATTCTTAAATGAGATTTATTGATAATTTGAGAAATTAATAAAAATAATAAAATAGTTGTATAAGTTAAAAATGTAAAAGAAATTTAAAAATATGAAAAATTATTTAAAATTCTGCATTGTATTAATTAAAATTCTGCATTGTTAAAATTCTACACGGTATGAATAACCGTAAAACAATGTCTCATATTAAAATTTAGAAAAAAATTATCCACCAATTGACTTCTAAATAGAAACTTAATTAACAATCATTACAATGACCTTCTAAAAGAATGGTTCCCAATCTTTTCTCAAAATCCCAAATTTACCCCTCTTTTTATTTTCAATACAAAAATTAGTTTTTTTCTCATGTGTACATTTTTCTATATATTATATATAAATAAAAACATTTATAAATTTTTGTATTTTTTTATTTCAATTGAATCTTTTTTGTTTTCTTTGATTATCAACGTTAATTTTGCTCACTCTCATGGATATGTGGATTGAAAAACATTTTAGTGAATATTAAGTCCTTTTATACGAAGTAAATTACGGGAAAAAGAGACTGGAAACATCTTTTTTCATTTACTTAATATTTAAATGAATCTTATTACAAAAAAATTCTTTACTTTATAATTTATACATCATGTTTAATCAGTCCTCTAAATAGAGCCAATTTGGAAAACTGGGTACAGTTTTCTCCTTCCCCAGGATGTTTAATCCTTTATTCCTTGAGCATCGAATCATATATTTTAACATTAGCATTCTGACCGTTAGTTTGTAGGTAACAGTCGTTTTAATAACCCCAATGGATAGAAAGGAATTTCGGGTGAACAATAGTTAAGGTTGGAGGAATTGGACTTTTGATTGATTTCCACCCACCGTACTGTCTAGATTTGGTCCTCAACGATCCTGGCTTTTTGCAGACATAAAAAAGATGCTCCAGGGAAAGAAATCTGGCTCAAATGAAAAAGTGATTACTGAAACTGAGACTTATTTTGAGATAGAAGATAAATAGTTTTACTTAAAGGGCATCGAAAAGTTAATGTTGAAGAATGAATGTATCACTCTTGAAGGAGAATATGTAGATAAATAAAGTGGAATTTCTAAAAAAAACAAATTGTTTTTCTTTGTTAAACAGATGGCTTATTCAGTGACGTGTTATTCAGTATATCACGCCAAACGCGGTCTTACGCTCTATTAATAAAGGAATTATTATAAATCTACCCACCGCAGGTATTCACTGTCAATAAGAATGGTTGCCGAATAAAACGTGGCATCAAGGTATTTGATTTTTAACAATTTATAAAAGTTATGTAACCTAAACCTTAATATGTTAATAATCTAGTTGTTTATATAAATAGTATACAATTTCTGAATATTTTTATATTTTCTGGGCTCAAATATATATCAACAAATGCATCAAGAATTGAAAAATTTTATTTCATAAACCGATTGGAAATTTAATAATATTTTGTTTTAGAATACGATTTTATTTATTATTATTATTCTATGGTTGTCCTAAATTTCGACAAATTGTTTTAATAAAAGTGCAAACATATACAAAAAAAAAAAAAAAAAAAAAATTAAGTAATTGAAAAGGTATTAAAAGTTAAATCTAAACCTCATCTAAGCAAAATGTTTTAGAAATTGTGTGTTTGCATTTATTTCATTATTTGTTAGTATAAAAACACAGTAAGATTACTTTTAAGTATGTTATTTAAGTATTTCTCATTCTATTCACCAAATTTTTGTTTCTAATTAATCTGAAGAAAGTTAAAATTTTTATGAAAACTTTAGTATATTAAAAAAAATTACATGAATTAATAGTTATCAAATTTAACGACTCATTTTACTACTTGAGTGTCACAATATTCATAAACATTTTCTGCAGTACGCAGTCAATTTTAGTTCTGTTCAAAACTGTTTTCACTTTACCATAAAATTTTGATCGTTTTTAAATTTCCCACCACTTCGCATTAATTTTAAATTTCTTTCATCAGATATTCTGCAAACGAAATGATTTTTTTCAAGGAAACTATCTCAGATGAAGAAGTAAGGGTCTGCTTTGCAGGCTGATACTTCATTACATACAATAGATCCAAGAAATGATTTTCTTTAATTATACATTATTTAAAGAGTATAATTTAATTGCGTTACCTATAAATTAAATTAAAATAAAATAGAATATTGCACGCAATTACTCGTTTATTTTTTTTACATTAGATCCAAAAGTTGATTGGGTGAAAAAGCAATAAAATACTAGGGAAGTGAAAAAAAAAACAAGTAATTTATTTGTATATCTAAAGAAAAAAATTAATTATTTGCGATTAATTAGTCTCATATCTGCAGGGCTCGGAGTTGTCCTGATATTCCTGATTTTTTAAAAAACGTCCTGAAATGTCCTTATTTTTCAAAATAAATCCTGGAATTCCTTAATTTTTTATTACATTCCTTTGAAAGTTTAATTTCAATTAATAATTTTTTATTTTTCAGTTGTAAATTTTTCTTTCAGCGGAATATATTTTTGCTTTCGACTGTAGTAGTGAATACATAGACTGTAGAAGAACATCGACTGTAGTAGTGAATAACAAATCATGGCTTCCCAAAACGACATCAGAGAAAACCATTAAAGCTGAAATCATTTCAATTTTGGTGGCAATAAAAAACAATTATTCTTTTTCATCTTTGAATGATTTAGCTAACATTTACGGAGAAATTTTTGATGATTCCTCCATAGAAAAAAATCTCCAATTATCTGACAAAAAAGTCAGGTATATGATTAATTTTGGATTAGGTCGGTATTTCAAAACTCTTGTTTCGGGATATCGGCACTTCATATTTTGTTTTACTTTTCGATGAAACTACTATAGAAAAAATAAGGAAACAGTTGGATATTTACATCTCATATTGGTCTGATAAACAATATAAAAATGTCATTTGGTACCTCGAATCACATTTTTTAGGGCATGCTGAAGCCAATAAAATTGTAAAAATTTTATTAAGTTTTATTCAAAATAATGGTTTGAATTTAGAAAAATTAATGCAGTTGTCAATGGATGGACCAAGAGTTAATTAAGCTGTTTTAAAGCAAATAAATAGTGAACTGAGTAAGCAAAGTTTACCAGTACTAATTGATTTGGGTACATGTTGCTTACACATAATCCATGGAGCACTGCGTAAGGGTATTGATAAAATTGATTGTAATATTGATGGATTTGCTATAGATATTCATCAATTTTTTAAGCTATCTCCTGCAAGAAGGGAAGATTATCATTCCTTACTGTTAGAAATACTGGAAGAAACTTTAGCTAGACATAGTTTTCTTCGTCATGTTGAGAGCCGTTGGTTAACTTTGGGCTCAGTTTGTGAGAGAATTGTTGAGTAATATGATGTTCTAAAGGAATATTTCTTTGTTAAAGTACCTAAAGAGTCGAAATCTCCTCTTTCTGATAGACATCTTCGGATTATAAAACATTTGAAAGACCCTAAGACTTTGGCATATCTGCATTTTGTTTCATTTTTTTGTAAAACTTTTGAACCTTATTTACTTCTAATGCAAAATATCGAACCTTTAGTACATGTGATGTACAGTAAGTTAAATGAACTTGTTCGCAGTATTATGTTTAAATTTTTAAACCCAGAAGAAATCTGTGAAAAAAAATGGAGTAAAATTGCTACAAATTAATGTTGATTCAGGAAAAAGTTGGTTAAATTTAAACAAGATTGAAGTAGGTCATGGTTCAAAAGCAATGCTGGAAGAACTTACTGATAAAACATTTCTACAAAGTATCAGAAGCTGCTACATAGCAACTTCAAAGCATTTGCTTCAAAAACTTCCTATAACAAATCCTTTACTCAAAGATCTCCAGTGTTTGTCTCCTTATAATAGAAAAAAAGGAAGAGTCTAGGAGTTCATGTAGCAGATTAATTCTGTCACATATAATATGAGACAATCAGATTCTTTTACTGTTTGTTTGGAACAAACTATTCAAATATTTAATTTTACAAGCTATTCAGAAATAAAAATCACCAGAGCAGCATAATCTTTCACAAATCACCAGAGCAGCATTCCAAATTCTAGAGCTCGTGAATTAGTTGAAAGTTTCCCTCCATCTTCTGGAAACTATGCTAAAGCTATTGACTGCTTGAAATCTCGGTTCGGCAGAGATGACTTCCTAGTCGAATATTGTGTTCGAGAGCTGCTAAAGCTTACCTTGACTTTTAATACTAAAGACAAATCAATTAAATTATCAACTATTTATGATCGTATTGAAACACAACTAAGTTCATTGGAAACTCTAGGTGTAACAACAGCAAAATATGCTGCGATGTTGTTTCCCCTGGTAGAATCTTGTTTAAGTGAAGAAGTATTAAGAGCTTGGCAGAGAAACGATAGAAGTTTAGTGAAAACTTTAGAAGAATCTCGATTAGAAAGTTTAATGAACTTCCTGAAAAATGAAGTTGAAAATGAAGATAGAATTGCTCTTGCTATGCAAGGTTCCTCTTTGAAAGAAAATTCAAAGTTTTCTAAAATTAAAAGAGACATTTTAACTGCTGCGGGATTGTTTTCAGGAAATAAAATTATTTGGATCTCCATCTGTAATATATTCAGATAATGGGACAAATTTTGTCGGAGCCAGTCGAGTACTTCAATCGATTGACTGGCATCATGTAAATGAAGAAGGGAAGAAAAGAGATATCATTTGGAAATTTATACCACCCTCAGCTCCATGGTGGGGTGGCTGGTGGGAACGACTCATTGCTCTAGTGAAAGATTTACTAAAAAGAGTATTAGGTAAAGCTTGTCTAAGATACGAAGAAATGAATACTCTACTCTGTGATTGTGAAGATATTGTGAATTCACGACCTTTGACATACCTGACCGAAGAAGACGATCTACAGCCTTTAACACCATCCATGTTCTTGAGAGAACATAAGAAAGTAGGAGTTACAAATTTTGACGATTTGGAGATATCAGGCCACAGTTTGCGCAAGCGGCATTTGTACAAGTGAAAACTTTAGGCAGATATTAGAAGACGTTTTAGACTTGAATATATAGGACAACTAAGGGAGCAAACGAACAAGATCAGAAAATTCCGTGAATTTAAGGTGGGAAAAATAGTCCTAGTTGAAGTATCAAACCAGAAGCGACTGAACTGGCCATTAGGAAGAATACTTGAGGTATTTCCCGGAAAAGATGGCATAGTTCGTCTCACCAAAGTGAAAACGAAGAACGGAGAGTTATTGAGACCAGTGCAACGTTTGTATGCTCTTGAAATACAAACACAGTCAGAAGAGATTTTACGGGAGAAGTTAATATCTGAATGTGATCGTAGAAGAGAAGATGGAATTCAGAAAGTTGAAAGTTCTATACCAGCTAATCCTGATGTAACTGAAGCACCTGGCCTTACTTCAAATACAGAAATAAATCCCAAGAAGACCCGTTTAGGCCGTAAAATCAAAGTTCCCAAACGACTGAATTTGTAAATTGACTGATACAAATTTTTGAGTTTTATTATATAAAGAAAACTCAAAAGGTGGGAGTGTTGCATTAGTTATCAAGTATAGTATGTTAGTATCAAGTATGTTAGTATAATAAAAATCATCAGAGCAGCATAATCTTTCACAAAAACATTTTATTCTACAAAAACTGTTCTTTCGAACTCAATCAAACGAAAAAGAACAAATCTTGGGTTGAGTTGTTTTCATACAATCATAACAGAAAAATAATTACAAACGTGATAACTAATGCAACAAATTCCTCATGTGAAGAAACCTTCTTCAGATTTTGATAAGATGAATGAAGAGTGGATTCTTTACATGTGTGAAAATTTGACTTTGATTGTGAATGATTATGATAAAAATATCTGTAAATATTGGAATGCGGTTTTCAATAAAAAAATGCTGATGGTTATAAAATATCCTACTCTTTCTAGAGTGGTTAAAGCATGTCTGTCGTTATTGAATATAAATTCCCAACCAGAAAGAGGGTTTTCAATTAACAATTCTGTTGTGACGAAGGAGAGAGCTTCTTTATCGGAATTAACCGATCAAAGTTTACGGATTTATCATGATGTTATTCGAATGCATGGCAATTCTGTTTCCTCCATTCCATATACCAAAGAAATGATGCATTATATTCAGAAATCTCATGCAGAATATGCATCATATATGGAAAAATCAAACGATGAAACACAATTAGAGAAGAAAAGAAAGGATGAGGAAGATGTAGAAGCTACTAGTGAAAAAAAGTTTAAGCAATCGCACCTATTAGAAAAAATTAATGAACTTGAGGAAGAAAAGAAAAATTTGCTTGATAATCAATGTGTAGCTCAAAAACTTTTGGATGATGCAACTAAAAAAATAGCATGTGCTATCAGTGATGATAATATGAGTGATGTGAAAGTTGGACAAATGATGCTGTCTGCTGCTAATGCAGAGATTGCATCTATGAATGATAAATTAAAAAAATGCAGTATTAAATTATCGGAATTAAATGCTAATGCATCCAGTTCAAAATGAACATTATTCAATCATACATAAATTAACTGTTAATTTGAAGCATTTATCATGTAACTTAATAATTTTCAGAAAATGTTCAGTATAAAAAGTTTAAATTTCTGTATCATTTTTCATATTGTTGTATAAAAATTAAAAAACTCAGAATTTATTAAATAGTTTATTCCTTTATAAAATGTGTTTTATGCATAAAACAGAAATTAATATGTAAAAGTAACATTGGTTTTCTTTAATTATTGAAATATGTCCTGATATTTCTTGAAAATAGTGTCCTGAAAAAAAAAATTTCTGTACTCCTACCCCTGTATCTGTTCTTACACATCAAGTAAATTTACAAAAAAATACCCTGAATAACTTTTGGTTATTTTATAAAGCATATACGTATTTTCTGTTGCCACAAAAACTTTTCTGCTTATTAAAGTTATTAGTTAAAAACTTAAAAGTTCCCTATGGCGTTTAATATTAATTAAAATTGATATTCATCGTCTGATTCACATGAAACGTAAACAAGTAAAATTTAACTGACACCGAATAATTTACTGATTGTGCAATTTAAAATTATATGAAAATAGCCATATTATTTTATTATAAGATAAATGCTTAGTACATTTACGTTAGACAGACTTAAAAAAATCAATTAATACAAAAAAATAGTTTATGAAAATAATTTAGATTGAGATAAGTTGTCATGTAAAAAATAATTTGAACAATTGCTTATCTGTTTCAAGCACATATACGTAGTAAATGATCTCTGACGTCATGGTGTCGATACCCGATTAATGGTAAAATTTATATTTACCATTAATCGGGTATTAACACCATCAATTAAGACTGAAATCCAATGGATAAAACACATGTTTGTGTACATTATATTTTGCTTCAAATTAATTTCACCAGCCATCATGTTGGTTAATGTATAAATTTTTTTGTTTAAAAATAAAATAAATTTTCATTACAATTGCCTTTTATTTCTGTAATGAAATAAAAAAAGCGTTTTCCGCTTTTGCACAGAGCACCTCAACGACGAACATTAAAATACAAATTTGGCTCAAAGTTTGCAATACCATCTGAGTCTTCCAATTTAGAGATAGGAAGCCAGAGAAGACCCAAAGTCTGGTTCGTAACACCCGCAGAGGTATTAATTTGGAATGGGAACATGGAGGACATAGCGATCACGACATATTTTACAGGCCCCAGTCACCATAAGTGAACACGACGAACTGAATCTTAAGATCATTTAAATCGATATTAAATTCTAGAAGAATATGAGATAAAACTTATTATTCATTGATGGTATTTTTTGATTGTATTTTACATCTTATTAAGAAACAGTTTCTAATTTATGACTAGATAAATCTAATAACGATATAACATTTATTATGACTTAATAATAAGAATGTAACAATTGTGAATTTTAAAAATATTAGCAAAACTCTTATGGTCATAATGCAATGTTGCCTAGTCATGTAGAGAATAAGAATTTCTTTCTGGAGAGAAAAAAATTAGATTTCAAATATGATAACTCGTCAAATACATAGCTTAGTAAATTGTTATTTTAAAACTTTCTTGCAAACTCTATTTTAAAAAGCAGAATTTTCTTGGTAACAATAAATTTTACAGCATTAGATTTTTCTTTCCATTTTATACTTTTTAACAATAAAAATAAAAGCACTAATGAAGGAATTGTCTCATTAAAATAAAATTTCATATGCAAAGACTTTGACAGAACATGAGAATGAATGAATCAATATGTGTATGAAAGTATGTATAGTAAAAGAATAAATGGCTTATTATAATAGAAAAGCTACACATTTGACTTCGTAGAAGCTTTTTGCAATTTCGATTCTTGTTTAGAAATACTATATTGCACCATGCAGGTTAACAATCTTTCTCACTCTCGTATTGGTACCTAGATATCCTGGTGTTTTAATAATATTTTAATTCAACCTTATTTCGTTTAACCTGAACCTGTCTTGAGAAGTTCAATATAGAAGTTTAAAAAATATGATTAAGAAAAGCATAAGACTTTACACAAAACATTACATTTATGAAAGAGAACTTACATTCGTGAGAGACACGATCTTACTTGTAGAGAATGCTTGTACACGAAGAGAAATTCAATTACTTAAATAATTATCTATATATAAACTATGTGTAGTTTTAAGTAAATTAGTCAACAAACAATTTAATCTTAGAAATTGTAGATATCTGTCAAATTTATTTCATTAAAGATTTCCGCTTTCTGGTGTAGTACAATGGATCTAAGATTGCAGTGCTAAGGCTTTCTAAAGTTAACCCTTCCAGAGTTTATGTATATATTAATTATCCTATTTGTTGATTAAAAAATATTATTACTCTGGTTAAACAAAGTAATTTTAATAAAATAAGTTAATTTTTTTTAATTTGCAGCACAAATTTTAGACATTAAACAGTTGATTCCTCCCTCCCAAGATACATTTAAAGCATCTAATATTACATTTTAAAAACTTTTTTTTTGTATCGTATCTGTTCTTTTAATTAAAAAAAATTATGTTTTTTTGTAAGTTATTCCCAACAAAGCTCACTATGGTCTAGTGGTAGGACAGCACTCACAAAAACAAAGTGGCTCAGATTCAATACCAGTCATATTTGTGTGAATGAGATTCATAGATATATAAATCATGCTTCTGCATATATGTCAGGGGCACTTGGATTTTTCCAGCTTTCCTCCATTGTCCCCATCCCCTATTATCTATAAACAAGTCCTTCTAGAAGATAATTTTGCAATGGGCTTTAAAATGCCTTACAACACAATTGCGCTGTTAGGCAGCCCGCAACTTGATGACAAAACAGTTCCCAACAGCATTTACTTTTCCTAATTGTCACTACATTTTATTCATTGTTATCAATAATCCAATATGTTATCATATATAGGTCTTACATAAATATATATTATTATTATTATTACATATAGATGATTATTGTTACTTACCTTTCCAACCAGTACATTATAAAGTACAATTAAGTGTTACCAGGATCAATCTGCTAAGGACTGCATAAACTAGAATCTCTAGTTTATGCAGTCTAGAAGTATAGTAGAATCTCCAGTTTAAAGTCCCATTTTTAACTCTCATGATAATAGTTACAGATATTCAGAGTAAAGCAAAATTGATTTGTTTTATTCCTCAATGGTTCTATTTAACAATTATTCCACAAATAACATATGTTATTTTGATTTTTTCAAAATAAGTTCTCTATTAATAAGGTATTTACCACACAAGTTCATACTTATCATAATATTATCCATAAAATATACTCCATGTCCCACATTAGCAAACTGCCATGAAAATGATCAAAAAACTTACTTCAAACAAATGGTTGAAATAATTCAAATTTTTTATAAAAGGAATTTTTGCAACAATTATTCACAATTATATCAGATTAGGATAATATTTGTTTAATAAACTAAAAATTAATCTTAGGATCAATATTAAACTTAATTCAAAATACAAAAAAGCTTTTTATTAAAAGCATGAAATACATTATATAAGATGACATTTTCATTATCTCAGTTATAAAAAAATAGGTAAAAAATATATTAAAGAACATAACTATCAACTCTGTAAGGAAATGCATTTAAAAACTTTTCTTGCTTATGTTCTAAAATTTTTTTCAAGTTTACAAATGAAAAATTTAAGTAATCTTAAAAATTGTATGCTTCTTTTTAAATGGAAAAGTATACAATTATGCACATAAAATGTTTTTTTAAATGCTAAATTAATCAATGAAATTTGTTGAACTATAATTTCCAGAAGAAATGTCACAGAATTTAAGATTATTTAAAAAAAAAAAAAAAAAAAAAAAACTACCATGATTTGCAAAAATGGGAGTGTGTGAAAACAATATAAAGAACAAAAGATGCTGAAATTATATCCTTAGATATATAGTGTAGCGAAAAGATATGTGACAATACAGAAGACTTGGATTATTTTGATCCTTATTTAATTCAAGACATGATGGCTCACTTTTATTTCATTTAAAGAAGACCTAGATATTAATAGTTACACATATAGTACAGGTTGTAGTATTTTTTGTTAGAGGGTTACAAGATTCTTGAATGGAAAAAAAGACTCTCTCCTTGTTCCCTCCCTTGCCAGTCTTGTCCACTTTCTTGATTGTCTTGGCACTTCCTGGAGGCAGCTGTGGGATGGGCAAAATGTGGCACATTGGACCTGGTGTAGGCTTTCTTACATCAGGAGGATAACTAACAACAATGTGGTTAAAATTTTGTGTCTGTGTTGAGTTTAACAATGGAATTATCAACATTAATTTAATGGGACATTTACAAGGATGCACTTTCTGAGCATTAAAAAATTTAACAGGTGCAACATGTATGGTAATATAGCTTTTTCTGGAAACTATGGTATATATTTTCTATAATATAGTACCATACAATGACATTTAGAATATGAAATGTGATCTATGATTCTATACAATTAATGTAAATTCATGAAAATAAGATAAATATACACAAAAAATGATAAACACTTTAAACTATTTAAAACATTGTAAAAATTATGTAATCACTGTAAATCATACAATGTAAAATGGTAATAAACAATGAAAAGTAGCAAATTTTAAAATATCCAAAATTATTTATTGTAAGAAAATTCTCAGCTTATATTAAAGAAACAAGAATGAGATTATAATAGTTTTCTTTTAAATAAGATTACATCATTCATTATCACTATTTATTGAAAAAAATATATTAATAATTAGTATAATTTATTTAGATTTAGAGAAGTTATTTCATTTACAATAATCATTATGGATTCTATATGGAAGAGAAGCAGTTACATAAGAAACAGTTTTAAAAAATATTTTTCCTCCATTAAGGGTTATTATAGCATAATATTTAATTTTATAATCAAAACTTAGCATTGAGGCTGTATATTTTACTACAGAGAATTTTTTTTTGTTATAAATAGCAAAAATATATTCAGCTTAATTATTCTAGCAAACTGAAGACTTATACAGCATATAGCTTATCCTTATAGATAAATACTTTGAACAATTTTGGACATAAAACAAATTATGCTTTTTAAAAGGAGCATATATGGGCAATTAAGCATATTTAAAAACATTTTAATTATTTAAGTCAATATTTTTATATGACAATTAATGGTGCTTAAGTTAGATAATATACAATCAATAGTTTTGGATAAATAGAAAAGCATTATTTAGTAAAAACAATTTCAGATTCATTACATTTTAATGGTGACTTTGAAATTCTATTCTTTCATTTGAAACAATAAATTAATGTGTACAGTTTTTTCTATAACCTATTTTAATGCTATTATAAGTATTTATCACCTTCTATAAAAACAATGGAGTAATTACTATGTAATTTTACCACAAATCTATATAAAATGGGTACAGAAATAAAATTTAAAAGTATATTTCATTAAACAATAATAAATATTTAAATGAGTATTGTGTATAAAATAAAACAAAAAAATTATAAATCCTTTATTAAAAAATCAAGTTCATTTAAATATATATATATCAATGATTACAAAAAAATCTATTCAAGTTGATAAACAAAGTTACAATTTAAAAACTTAGAAAGAAAAATCATAAAATTACACAATTCATATACTAAAATTGACTTAAATTATATAAAAAAAAATTAGAATTCTATATATATATAGTATAATTTTATGGTGCAAATGGTAACTTACATCAATATAATATGCAGTTAGCCTTTAAAAAAGTAATTATGCCAAGATTGAACGATTTGGAGAATGGAGCCAAACCGCAGAACTTGTTCGTTTATAGTATTGTTTCTTTTTAACACCCATTATGATAGCCAGATCTGGAGTTTCAAAATAATTTCCAAATAATTCATCTGTGTCCAGTGGATTGTAGTACTGATTAAGAACAGCATTCCTAAGGCGAATACTAGAAGCCCAGGAAGGGATGGGTTTTTGATTAGTATTTTCTTCCTCATCATCATCAGAATCATCACTTTTAATTTCACTGATATCATAACTAACGAAAGAAGATTGATGTGGAGTTATAGCATAACTGATAGGCTTGTTTTTCAAAAGAGGTGTTTTTGTATCAATGGTATTAAGCTTTTTAGCAGCTGGTGTGGATGTGAGAATTTCATCTTTGGGAGTGTTAACATAAGTTGTATTAAGGGCAGATATTGTCACAGCTTGATTAACTGGCTTTAATTCATTAATTGCAGTTTTAACTGAGGCACTATTATGCACTGCTTTGTTTGAGGCACTGGCCACTTTTTCCAAACTTGTTAAATTATTTTTCTCTGAATCAGTGTGTGTTAACTTAGCTTTCTTTGCTGGTGTTCTAACTGGTTTGGGCGGAGCCTTCTTAGAAGATTTAGTTTCTTCAACATTGGTTTTTAGAGAGGAAGCTACATTTGTATATGTGTAAGTTTTTGTTTTAGGTGACTCAGGTGTCTTCTTTGGAGAGTTGATTTTTTCTTCTTGCAGCTGAATCTTCTTTATCTTTTTGGAAACACCTTCTTGTTTTGAATTGGTGCGGCATCTTAAGCGTTCTTCTTTTTCTTTCTCAATTTTCATTCTCTGTTGCATTGCTTTTTCCATTTTCATTTCTCTATTCTTTCTATTTTCTTCAATCTTCATTTGACGTAACGATTTTATTTTTTTGGCATTCTGATTCACAATTTCTTCTTTTTTCTGAATTTCTCGTAATATTCGCTTTTCATTTTGTGTGGAATTATATTGAGAAAGAATGCCAGATGTTTTAGCTTGCAAACTGATGTTAGACATAACTTTTGCTGTTTTAATTTTTTTTGAAGAATTATGATCTGAAAAAGTTTCCTCATGCTTGAAATTGTTTCCAGAAAATCCAGGTTTTGCTCTTTTGACATTTTTCTGAGTAAGTGGTAAAGATGATTTTCTTTTAAGTGGATTTGTAGGAGTTTTGTAAGATTTGATATCATTATCCGAATCACTTAAGTCTAAAGTAATTGTTTCGTTCAATGGAGTTGAAATTACACCAACTTTTTTATCAGAAGCCTCTTTAGAAGTTTCCAACTTTTTAGTTTTCTTAATAATCTGAGTGGCAGCAATTTGATTTTTCATATTACAATTTACAGGTGTTTTTTCAAAAGTGCCATTTAACTTTACTTCTTTGTTCTCATTACACATCCATTGCTCTGCATCTTGAGAAGTTTTTTTCTTGGAGCGTGTCATGGGAGTCGTAATCTCAGAATTGGTGATTGTGATAACATTTTCACTAGGTGTTGAGTGAGAATTGTTGGTAATGACATGTACTTCTTGAAGAGAACTATTATTGCATTTTTTATTAGATACTGGAGCTTCAAGTGGAGTTTTAGGTTCAGATTCAGTACTTTTCTCTTTGGACTCTGAATTTGGTGGAGTAATATTAGTATGTTTCAAAGTATTTTCTTTACTTCCCGATTTCGAAATTTCCCATTTATTACTTTTTTTCTCCAACAAAATTTTCCGTAAAGAAGTCCTTGATTTCCTATTAACATGCAATTGAACTTTTTGATTCTGAGCAAGTAAAACTGACACTCTATTTTCAGATTTGGTCTGGTTACATTTTATAGAATTAACAAGGTTAGGTAATACTACATTAACCCCTGAAATTCTGGAATTTTTAGAGTATACAGCACTACCCTTAACAATAGCATCAGCTGTCTCTCTAATAAGAGAAAACCATTTATCAACTTGGTCATTATTTTTTAAAGAATCGTAAATGATGATATCCGTTTCATCGGACAGTTTTTTTAAGTCATTCAATACATTATTTACATCGGTTTGCATTGTAATATTTATGAATTATACAAATTTTTAATGATAAATTTCGTCGTTGAAAACTGATCACAAATTAAGCATTTCAGTACAAATACAAATCAAATTCCATTTTATAATCGAATTCCACTCGTAAATCTTTCACAATCAATCCACCAATCATACACAACCGGGACGACGGTTGAAGTTTCAAAAAATTCAAAATAACCTTAATAGAGGGAAAAAGTTATATTGAAAAGGTTACAGTTACACATGAATTTGAAATAATAAGGAAATATTTTTTTTCGATATGGCAATTGTAAAAATGTAGATGATGGTAAATGTTTGGTTTGGTTTTGTTTATGTTTAAATGATTTGATATATGATCTCGAAAAGAAAAGATGAAAAGCACTATAATTTCATCTTTTTCGACGGGAGAGTACCATGGTTATAATGTAAAATTTTCTCCTTTTCGGAAGAACTTACTAGCGTGTGCCTCTTCCCAAAATTATGGCATTGCTGGTAACGCTTTCTTTTTTCAAATTTGTTTTATTAAATATTCTCATTATTACTCTCTGCTAACTACGATATGTACTTTTTAGACCCATGTAATAATTTTAAAATATGACTAACGTATGTTTTTTTTCTAAATAGGTCTGCTTACAACAAAGTAATCTGGATAAAATAATTTTATAAACTTAAATGTTAAATTTTGAATGAGCAAAATTCATCGCCTTTTGCTATTAAATTTTGTAGTTTTGTTTATTTTTCATATGAAATAGAATGCTCCATGTACAATTAATAATGAAAAACAATTTAACAGTTATTATTAAAAAAAACCCAATTTTTAAATAAATGAATGCCACACCAAAATAATATTGTAGAGAATTTTGAAGTTGGTACTCTTAAATATTGCAATTATTAGTGACTATAATATTACTTAAGAAATGAAGAAACATTTGACTTTTGCAACTTGATTAATTGTTTAATAATCGATTTTAATTTACATTGTAATCAGAAAATACTCGGAATTGGCAAAAATAGTTTTACCCGAAGTAATAAATTGAATATTCGTCTTAATAATTTAAATTCTTACATTTAAAATGTTTGTTCTTTTCATTGATATTTTTCTCTTAGACCAATTATATTTCTTGTTATATCTGCATTCTAATAAAAATTAAGCTTCTAAATTGAAGATATAAGATGTTTAGATCAAAGAAATATAATGCTTAAGTAACTGCAAGTTTGGTGCGTTTTCCAATTTTCACATCAAGTGCTGTACAGTTATCTTGTCAGTTGTACTTGTTGTACAGTTATTATGTCACTGCATGCAATATTCGAATACCAAATACTGATTGTGCTCAAACTTCAATTTGGCAATTGTTCATTATTTTACATTTCAAATATCAAATTTCTGAATATTTTAGGTACAAATACCATATAACCAATCACACTAATTTGTGAGTTAGGTGATATTTTTGGCAGTTTGTTTACTTGGCAATCCTGGTTCTTATAATGTCATAAAGATGAATAATAATAAGAATTATGTACAAAATTCTATTTTGGCAACCATAGTAATAACATCATTACAAAATTTTTTTTAACATTTTGTTGCATTTTTCTATTTTTTAATGTTTTTATATTTTATTTATTAAAATCTTAATATTTCAAAAATAAATATTTATGCTTTTTATTTATCAGTTATAAATTTATTATTCAGGTGTATAAACTTTATTCAAGAATTCATTGCATCACAATAGTAACATCACCTTGGCATTATGTTACAATTACATGATCTTGACAACATCTTTTCTTCATGAAAAAAATTCAAAAATTGGCATGATCCATCATGCCAATTTTTGAATTTTTTTATTTATTATTTTTATTTTTTAATTTGTATAACATCTGTGCCATATTTTATTATAATTACTTACTACAGAAGTATTAAAATTTAATAACTAGAAACTAATTTCACAAAGATTACATAATAAAAAAATATTGGTGAAAATGCGCTTTAGGTCCCCTACTCCGCCAACTTAGCGAAAGTGTGCTGTGGGTCCTGTACTTGGTGGGTTTTCAAAACCGCTGTTGCCATGGCGATAATGGAATACGATTTCTAACGGTTTTAAAATAATTAGCAACCAATGAAAATGACCGATTTTTCAAACTGAAACAAATTAACGACCAATTAAAATGCTAAAAGAAATAAACCAATTAATGAGCATGCACGAAAAAGCGCAAATTATTTCCTCCGGAGGTTACCATAAAGAGCTCATTAGGTATAAAAACGTCTGGTTTACCACGTCTGGTGCATTTATCGCCAAGTTGGCAGAGTAGGGGACCTAAAGTGCAGATTAACGAAAATATTAATTAAGCATCACACAGTGAACAAAGGGTAATGGCCTGCAATATAACTAAATCTATAATGTTAATAAAATGCATTTTTATGAATACTCAAATTCTAATTAACTGGGCAGTGGTGCCCTCCCTTAAAGCACAATCTAAAGCTAAATTGAACTGAGCAATAAAGCTAAATCTATAATGTGAATAAAATGCATTTTTATGAAAATTCAAATTTTAATGAAACAAAAATGTTAACTACCTAGGAAAAAAAAAATCTTTCAGTGTATGCAATCTAGCCCTGATTTTATGATTTAAACGTAGCAATAAAAATAAATCTATAATATAAGCAAACATTCTTACAAAAACTAAATTTTCTGATTAATCAATGTTATCATGCTGAGTAAACCTAAATGCAAATATTGAAATATTTATAAACAATATTTAATACATAACATAAAATCTTGTATACAACAGCAATATTGAATACTTAAAATAACTCCTCTAACCATTGCTTTTAGAATCTCTGGCATCCCCTTTGGACACTAGGCAGATTTTATGGCTCACAAAAATTACACCACAATGTTCTCAGATTGATCAATCAGATCTCTGATATATATATATATACACACACACACACACACACACACACACACACACACACACACACACACA
>JAPDSC010148625.1:53624-88616 GCA_026290005.1 Latrodectus geometricus
ACACACACACACACACACACACACACACACACACACACACACACACACATATATATATATACACACACTCTCTGCGAGAAAAAAAATAATGCATAATAAAAAGGAATATAAAAAAAATAAATTTATTTTATAAACTTTCAAAATAAATTTTTACTTAAGAAACTAAAATAAAAAATTCACTGCAAACTGTTCTTCAAAAACTTTGCTTTCAAACAAATTTTAAAACAAACATTACTCCAAAAGTATAGACTGTAATCAAATGAAAACAAATTACTAATCAAATACTTCAAGGGGTACTAGCACACAAAACAAATTTCACTTATATACGCAGTTTCATTATGTCATTAAAGTTATGTCATACAATCACATTCTAACGCCATACGCCAATATAATTACTTATGAGTATGAGTAAATAAAGGTAAAAATGAGAGAATAAGGTAAAACTACTTTAGGTTGTCTTATTCTTTTTTTTTTGGTAGTGATAAACATTTATAAAAGCAGTAAAAACTTTAAGAAGAGCTATGGGTATTTGATAAAAACATTGAATTATTTTTGATACAATATTGTAGCATGTTAAAAAAAAAAAAAATTCAAATTTTTCTACAACCTCGACTGCAGTAAAACCTGGTAATCAATCTCATGTAATAATTTTAAGATTTCATGACATCTTGATGAGTTCTCACAGTGACAGGGTAATCACTGTAATTTTTTTTGTTTTTGATGAATATAAAAGTTTAAAATTGAATAATTTGGAATATAATTAACAAAGAGATTATTTTTGATGATCCATCACAATTTGGACAATCATCAAAATATGCTAGGAAAAAAGTGAATATTATATTTAAGTCATATTGTTTGAGAGCATGGAGGTGTAATCAGAAGCACAATTTGTGGGATCCTTACAAGATTCAAAGAAAAGAGTTTAAACTTTGTTTAAGTTAACTTTAAAAATTTATAGATTTAAGAGGAGTTATAATCATTCTATTTTCTTTTTACTGACTAGATTTATTCTGTTTTGACTATTGTTTATTCTTCAAATTGAAATAAATTTCTTCTAAGAGGCACTGTCATTTTTTGCATTCTTATCTGTAACTAACAATGCAGAGCAGGCTTATTTCAATATTTTTCTGAACCTATACTAATTATTGTTTCATTTGTTTTGGAAAGTGATTAGTTTACTAGTGATCATTTAAAAAACATTGGAAAATATTTCATTTCTTAATATTTGTTTATAGGTCTAGCTGTAAAACTTTGCTGTAAACTATATATGTTTGCTGAAAAATTGTTAAAATGTTAATTGGTAACAGCAAGCATTTTTCTAAGAAAGTTCCTAATAATGACAATACAATGTACTTACGTATTATCCCATCATCCAGTAAATTGGCAAAATAATTCATGCCAGTTATGTATCATGATATGGATCTGTATCAAGATATACATTAATTTTGAACAGTTTTCTATTTCCTTATTGAGTTCAACTTCCATCTGTGGTTCAAGTATACATTAAACTTCAACTCCAGATTGAGAGTTTGGCGTTGTATGAAAAATATTTAAAGAAAAACCAAAATTAGCTTATACAGCAAAACTATTGTAGGTATTTTCATAATACAGTGTTCTATATTTTTGACTGGTCGTTTATTACAAGAGTTTCAAAAATAAAATTAAAACTGTTCTCTTGTGAAAAATAGCTAAATAATGCCTTAGTATTGTTCAAAATATTAAGGGGACCAAAAAATTATGTTTTTTTTTTACATTAAATTCAAATAATTAAATTTCTTACAATTTTACACAATTTTTCTTTTTAGTCAATGATGTAATCACCCTCATTGGCAACAATCTCTTGCCATCTAGTATGCAAATTTTCAATGCTGGATTGATAAAAATCAATTGGTTTATCATTTAAACATCTGGTGATGGCATTTTTCATATCATTTAAAATTTTGAAATTTTTTGTTTGTGGGGCAATACCTCTCACCCCAACCCATTAATTTTTTCCAGCATTTTTCTTGCGAGTGTGGTTTTGCATTATCATGTTGCAAAATAACGCCTTTTTTATTGATAATCACTGAATATTTTTCAATTAATGATTGATTTAGTTGATCTAATTGCTCAAAATAAAGGTCTACATTAACAATTTCTCGAGGTTCAAACAGTCCACTTCAAAAGGGACAGTTCCATGAATAACCCACCAAACACACAAAAGTGCCTTTTTTAGATATAAACTTGGCTGAGCAGTCCTTCATGGCGGTTCATTTGGAGAGAACCACTGTTTTTTACATTTTGGATTATGATACGGGATCCACTTTTCATCTGCAGTGAGAAAGTGATATAAAATCAGTTCTGTATCGTACTATTGAAGAAATAAGTTGCATGTCATAGATTGGTTAGTTCTATTTTCTTCAGACAGATTATGCAGAACCCAAACACCTGCTCTGTTTGTTTTTCCAATCTGTTGCAAATGTTCTTGGATAGATGACCAAGGTTGGTGAAGAGCATTTGACAGTTCCTTGATTGTCTGACATGGATTTGCTTCCACTTGCACCCTTAATTGTCTAAAGTTGTTGGTCTTCCTGATCGATGTGAGTTGGAAAGTTGAATATTACCGACCTGAAATTAGAAAACCACCTTTGGCATTTATGAATGTCTAAGGCACTTGGGTAAACATCACAAATGTTTTTATTAACAAGTGTTGCATTACTACCCTTATGAAATTCCAAAAGCATGCAATGGCGGACATGAATCTCTTCTGGTATTTGGCTAGTTATTTCACTCAAAATGGGGAAAGAAAATTTAATGTTTAGGTTTTCACAACTAAACAAGCCACTTTAACTTTGAAATTTCTCTGGTATGACATTCAACTATGCAATGAACTCATAAACGGTAAAACAGCATTGACATGTGTAAGAACTACATTACTTTTCGATCCCTTTAATATTATGTATGTATATTTGTGGTGAGTGTGGACAATAGTACAAATGAAATTGGTTTTTATTATTGTTCTCTTTTATACGCAAATATCTTCTTGTAATTTTTGACTAAAAAACACTTATCTATATAAGACGCTGTGATTCACCAATTCCTTTTATAATATTTATATATCTGTTTTTTGGTGAGTCACTGGACTGCAAAAATGCTTTTGATAATTTGTACACAACTGTTTTAAGACATTCTCCAAAACTGAAAAATAGTTATGGGTTTAATTTAGGAATTCCAATTGTAGGATTTTTTATTAACTCCTACAATTGGAATCCCTAAAAAGTATTGTTTAACAAATCAGGTTTAAATTTTTTGCATTATTAATTTCATCTTTAAATTTCAATTCAAATGACAACTTTCATTTCCTTATAGAACTTTAAATCTTATTTCAATGAAAACATGCGCTCCATCAGAACATAGGTATAAGAAATATAAAAATTTTACATTTCCTTAATTTTATTATTGAATGTTCACTTATATTTATTTTCACATATTATTGTCTTAAGTTTTTTAGTTATTGTCTTTTGTAAGATTATCCATCCTTAGTATATTTATAAATATCCTGTTAAATTTTTTATTTATCTTTCTTTAATCTTTATTATAATATTGACATTTCTCTTTAAACATTTTAATTTGCTTTAACTTTAAGAATTATGAAACTTGTATTTCTAGGTTCTGGACGATTATTTGTTTTTGATATTCAAAATGGTAGGGAATTTAAAATTGTAGCAACTCATGATTATTCAGATGGTTTATTTGATGTTACATGGAGTGAACTTAATGAGCATCTTTTATTAACAAGTTGTGGAGATGGATCTATTCAAATATGGGACTATGTGACATCTGAAGTAAGCATCAATATCATTAATTTGTTGTCTGTGAACAGATTAAAAATCAGTAATAAAGAACTAATTTTATTCATAATCAGTGTATTTATTTAAAAATAAAAAATTATAATTTGAATAAATATATTTAGATAAAGTTTAAATAGTGTTTAATAACTTTGAAAAAGTTATGTATAAGTTAGATTTTTGATAAACATTGCAGTCAAAAATGCACAATTAAATTTTCCAATTAGAATTTGATAGGATATGATGCATTTAAATTATTAAAAGGCTTGATTATTCCTTTCAAAATGGATAAATGACATGTATTCTCTATAATGAATCTAAAACAGGTCAGTACTTAACCCAGAAATATGATTATTATTTTTACACATTTTAATAGACCACTTCTTGTACTGGACTTTCTCAGAGTCAACAGACTTACAGATCTTGTCTGACTTCATCAAACTCTGGAGGATAAATAACAACATCACATTTTAAGATAAAATGATTTTTAATGACATTTGAAATCATTAAAATTTTGTTATAGTCAGTTGAACAACATAAATATTTTTTAAAGATTAATTTAACAAATAGCATTTAATGTCTTTTATATTTAAATTAAATTATATCTTAATCTTCAGCTTTTACACATATTTCTTGCTCTTTTCTCATCTCCTGCAGAAGTATGAATATGTAAAGTAAGTACTCAGAATTTGAGTGTTCCCCCCCATTCCTTTTTTTTTCCTGTATTATATTGGCATTTCCACTTCTTATAGCTTTCAGCATATTTATCTTTATTCTTGTAATTTTAATTGAAGGTTAATTTTGATGTGAAATCTATAGGGATTTTCTATTAGCTGTTTAAACTTATTTTTGATATATTTTGCATACTTCTGTTTTTATTTAGGAAAACCTCATTCTAGATAGCTATGGAGTGAAAGCATTATTTATCAAAATGTGATTTCTCTCAAATTAGAAAAAAGCCTATTATTTATTTTGATGAAAATAATGAATTAGTAATATTTCTTGTAATTCTAATGCATATAACACATCATATATTTCATGCCTTCCAATTTTACAGACCATATTTGTCCAATTTTTAGTCATTAGATACTTTTTCAGATTAAATTTTGCTATTTTTCTTTGTAAATTGTCTGTCAGTTTTTTGTTATTTTGCTAATTAAATTTTTGGCATAGTTTAAATAAGGTTTTTTAAAATTATTTTTTGAGGTAAGCAAGCACTTTAATACATTTTCAAATAAATTGAAACAAAGTTTTATTAAATGCGTGTTACATATTATACTATATCTTATCAATTATAAAATGGTACCCTAAAATTACAGTATTGGGACATAAGTTTTTTTCTTTATTCCATAATTTATTTTTCTAAAGTTAGCCATGCATTGCAAAATCTCTGTCCTGTTTAATGTTTCTTTTCATTTTGCTCTACCTTGTGGGATCTTTAACAGAAACATATCATCCTGAAATGATTAAATAGAATAAACTTTAAATTGTTTATAAGTCTAATTTTGGATGGTACTAAAATTGATGTAAAATGGATTGATTATAAAATTTATTCTCTCAGTTTCAGAGCTACAATTTCTTACTTCAAATTGTAAACAATTTGTTTTAATGAAATAAAACAGAAAGCTTTAAATGATTTCCCATTTCTTAGTTAAAATATGGTTTCTGATTCTCATTCAATTTTCCACCAAAATGTTTGAAATGTTTTGAGACAAATTGCTCATTTGTTTTAAGTAAATAAAATTTTACTTATTTATAATTAAAAAAGAATTCATTTTGTTAAATTTGGAAACTGGAAATGAATAATATTTTTGTTTAAGTGATCACCAATTTTTTCCAAATATAACTACAAAATTTAAATATGTTAGGAATAAATTTGACTTACTACTTACTGTAGAAATTATTAAATTTTGCTATCCATTTATAAGCATTTATTTTAGATTTTATTATCTGACGAATTACATTATACTATAGTCTTATTACTTTTATAATGAAAGATATCTGTTCTTATTAAATATATATTTCAAATACATTTCTCTCTGAATAAGTAACCTTAAGTTGTCAAATGTATTACATTTGAATATTTATATTCTGCAACAAATTGAATTTCATCATATGATATCTTTAAATACATATAGAAGTTTATTGCTGTTGTAAGTGTTACAATCTTTATTTTATTTGATATATTACTTAGTAGTAATATGTTATTTACCTGTAACTTTTGCGTTTTAAATTTAAGTTAGTTGATAGTTAAAATTTTTTCATAAAATCAAAATATGAAAGTTTGAAATTGATATTAGATTATTATAGTTATGAAAATCGCTTTTGGTATTAAAACGTTTTAAAAGTGTTTTTCCTCCAAAATAAGTACCTTTATCTTCATATTAAAAGTTTTTGGAGAATATTGAGATACAATGGAAAATATGATGATTAATAAAAATTTTCAATTGGATGCTCACTATGTTGAAATTACGGAGTCTAATAAAATAAATTATAGTCACATATACTTGAATTAAACTAACTGTTTAAAATTAATATTTGATTGTAGAGATGTAAAGAAAAATTAATATAATGCAATAGTACAAGTTTTTGTAAAAACCTATTTAGAATATCCATTTCAATTTTGATCTTTGTTACTCAAAAATAAACTTGCTATTAAAATAAAAAAAAATTATTGAGTTGAATATTTGAATTTCCTCCCTTTGCTATTTTATTGTGCATTGAAACCATTTATCTTTTATTGAAGGTTGAAGTTTAGACATGTCAGATGTAATTTATTTACAATATATTAAGGAAAAAATTAATTGTATTTTTGACAGAAAAAAAGACTAGAACTTAAATTATTATATGCTTCTAAATTTAATGAATAAATCAAACAAAAATTTTCACTTGTAAATACTAATGTGATATCTTTATTAAAAGTGAAGCATTTGCTAGATGAGCATTTTGTTAATGTATGTCTAGTTGTTTGATTTAATAGTTAGAGCAATTTAACTGTTTGATTTGTTTGCTAATTGTTATTCTCATCATTTGTGTCAAGATATTTTATATACTAATTGAAACTTCCTATAATATAAAAATAAATTTTTTAGAAATTTATTTATTTTATGCGTGTTTTTTATTTTTGTGGCTATTGAAAATGTTAATTACTCTAAAAAAAATCACATTTAAATAAATACTCTTTTATTTCTATTTTTAGATTCCTGTTACACACTACAGAATACATGAAAAAGAAGTAAGTTCAAATATTTTGAGTGCATGAATGTAAGAGGGAAAATAATTTTTTTTAAAAATAGGATATGAGAATGTAAAAAAAAAAATTGAGATTTTAAATTATTGAAGACTTTGTAAATTAGTAAATTGTATATTCAATGGACATGGCATAAATTTTTTTCCATTTAAAATTCTTTTTAATTTTTAAAATTTATTTTGTCATATTAGTTTTGTCTAAATCTTCATTTCTTTAAAAATTTTCAAATAAAATTTATATGTAATTTGGATGACCAAAGTTGAAGTATACTGCAGAATCTTTTCTTAAATTATTTTTTAAATATTTAATACACAGTAATTGAAAGTATTCAATATTTTTACTAATTTAGAATTCTATAATTTAAAACAATCCTTTCAAGTTATGGGAATGTTCAGATTTTTTTTTTTTTATCTCATTCATGATTTTGTTATTTTTATTTAATTTATAAATAACTTCTTTCACATTAGTTTCATTCTTTTATTTTAATTTAATATTTTTAAAATAATCAAAATTAAAATAGATTTTAGAAGTAAAAGTGGCTTTTAACTAATGCTGAAACATATATGTACATATAGCCATACATTTTCTGATTTATTCATATTCTCAGCTAACAATTTCATTATTTATATCAATATCTATCAAAAAAGCTTATTATTAACTGTATAAATCTGTTTTTTAGAATTTATAATATGTTATAAAAAATTATCCTTTTTTAATTTTTAATTCAAGAAAATTTCAGGACATTTCTACTGAATTTTATTTTTGCTAGTATTAAAATTTTATATAATTTAATAAAGTTAAATTTTTGTGATATTCATGGCTCATTTTGGGAAGGACTTTCCATGAATATAATGAATTATATTTAGGAAAGAATAAATTTGAAAAAGCTTAGTTTTTTTCTATCTCGTGGTTATGAATTGCTATTTGTTTAAGTTTTGAAACTTAAACTCTAATTTTTCATCGTGACAGTTGTTGTCTTGAATTTGATAATTTGACTCCAGTAAACATTATTGCATTATATTTGTTAAATTCTAGTTTATAGTACAACGATATTAAGATAAAGAAATTGAAGTATCTTAAAAATATTTAATTTTTGAACATTGTAAAGTTTTTAAAATTTGATTAAGTATTCAAAATATTTTGAAATTTTTAAGGCAAAATACTCGACATCTTATTAGTTACTTGAAAGTTAAAAGACTGTTTTACTTTTATTTATCTATTATTAAATATTTGTGGGGAAGATTTGTTTAAATGAAAGCCCCATTTTTCATTAAATATAATTATAAGATAATTAAACATAGTTTTTATTAACCTCTTTAAGGTTTTTATCCATCTAAATTAAGAAATGTATTGCTGATAGAGAATTAAATGGCTTTTGGACATTTAAGATGTGAATAAATTTGGAAAAAGTTCAGAAATATTTGTATTTAAAATCTTTGATTCAATAATAACATTTGCTCTTCTATTTAGCAGAAAATGTTTCCTAATTTATATAGTCAAATTCATTTGAAACTATAAATATAAATTAGATGCATAGGTATAATCTTATTTACTTATCAATTTGATTTCATTCTTGATTTAGGCCGCGGTGGCCTGGTTGGTTAGGATTCTCGTTATTGGAAGGTAGTGAGTTTGATTCCTGGCTTATCCAAAGATTTGTCGTGGTCACAATGTCACCATTCCATATTAATACTTCTGGGGGTGTTTGTAGCCAGGCCATAGGCCTTCCCTGACTTCAATCTTTAAATTGGAAGAACTAGATGGGGCTATAAGCCAAAGTGTTACTTCCACCTTTGTATGGGCGTGTTCTGTTCAAAAATGGAAGACACTCTTTCTGACTTCATTCGGCCAGTCCTTGATGGGCGGGCTTGGGTTTACCAAATGTCATTAGTAACAACAAGAACAACAATTCTTGATTTGGTGCATAATTTTCATTGAAGTGAATTTATTTCATCTAAATTTTTTTTAATTGCTTTACATATAGCTTTAAATGCTTAGTTTTGCTTATCTACATTATAGGTGTATTCAGTTGATTGGAATCCAAAGAATGCTATGCCTGTAATTCTATCTGCCTCATGGGATCATTCTGTTAAAGTTGTATGTATTATTTTGTATTGAAATCTATCTGAAGCTTAATTTACAATAATATCAAAATATTTTATTCAGTATTAGCATATTACATTTTTTTAAATCTTATTTTATAAAAAAAAAAGTGTGTTGTACTAAAATTAATTTTTTCCTTTTAAAAAATCAATCTAATTTTTTGATATTTATAATTTTTGTTCACTAAATATTTTTTCATTCCTTATTTAAAGTTATGAAAAATTTCTTGATAATCTGTATTATTTTGAGTATAATTTGAAATTTTTTAGTTGATTTGATTTTGAATGTTTATTTTCTTATTAACTGGTTTGATTAAAAAGGTGTTACAAATAGTGTTTTGTATTCAAATTTTAACTATCTACTCTTATAACTTTAATAATTAATTGAATAATTTTTTGTATAATGTAAGCTATAAAGTTGTAGTTTTGTTAAAATAACTCATGTACATAAAATATGATTCTTATTTACGATTAATTCAAAACAAAATATAGCTTTAATCACTGAGACTGTTTCTTACTTGTCTTTTTAATAGTTTTTAGTATGTATCTTTGGTATTTGTTAGAAGTGTGCATTTATTTCTCATCAAAAAAAAGTGTCTTTACCATCTTTTCTAAAAACAATTTTCAAAATTTCATTAAGATCTTTAACTTTTAAACTTGTTAAATATGTAATGAAATAAATGAAGGAGTTATGAAAACTTTTAAAAAGCACATAAAAAAAGATAAATATTAAGTATTTAAAACTTTAATTTTTTTTTTTAAAGAAACGAAAGTTTTTTTTACTTACATATAAAATTGATGTTAGTATAAATTTCTGCTAAAAATTTGTAACCATTTATAAAATTATTATTCATTGTTGCATTCTGAATTTGTTATCATGGATATCTGATCCTATTTCTTACCCAGACTAATAGAGCATATCCAAATGAAACTAAAAGCATGTTAAAAATAATTATTATTGATTTTATTTTATGTCACACTGAAATTTTTTTCATTTTTATGTCTGAATTTTTCTATGTGTACTTGGGATACATAATAGTATATTTTAGTACTATCTTCAAATTCAGATGAAACAAAATATTTAATTTAAAAAAACTAAAATTTTATTATGATTATTCAAGTTTTATTGTATTCTTTATTTAGAATATGATTTTCTTGATTTGAATGTCTTAATCAGATGCACAATTAAAATGTTTGTAAAATACAGTACCTTATTTTAGTGGAATCCTTTTGTAAACAAAGAAATTGCTGCATATTTAGAGCATATAGATCAAGTATATGAGGCTTGCTGGTGTCCCATGGTGCCTCACCTTTTTGCTTCAGTTTCTGGTATATTCATATTTTTGTATTTAAAGCATTGCATTAAAAATGTGTTTGTATTTATAGTAATATATCCTCACTTATTACTAATGAATCAATAATTTAATTAATTTATTTTAAAGATTAAAAGAGTTTTAATACAAGGAGCTCTCTTTGTTATATTCTATAGTAGTTTCTAAGATCAAAAAGGTTAAAAATAAGAAATTATTTTAAAATACTTTATGAAATAGAACTTTCATCTATAATAATTTAAATAAATTGATTCACTCTCTCAAATTATCCGCTATTTGAATTATAATAATAGATAATTAAAATAAAATTTTAATGAATATAAATAGTTGGAATGACTGCTGTTTCATTTTGAATTTATTCAGCTTATGGAGTTAATATTTGGTGTGGAAAATAATAATGTTTGCATGATATACACTTTTTTATTCAAATAAAAATGAAATACAAATTTATAAGTGATATTCAAATTCTTTTTTATTGTATTTCTCTCAAAATCAGGACGGACATGGATTTCTTTGATGAATATACTTTTATGTATGGTATGTAATTCATACATATTGATAACAAAAAATCAATGTTATGTGATATCAAATAACTGTTGTGAGATCAAATAAATAATTTTAAACAAAATCGAAAAACATTTGCTTAATGATAACTTTTAAGATGTAATTATATTTATATGTATTTTAGTCTAAAAAATTAAACATTTAATTTCTTTAAATTATTGTTTTTTTATGCTTGGGAAAAAATTAAAAATGCTTTTGTTCATTAATAGTTAATTTTTGAATGAAAATTAAGATTTTCAAACAAAATGATAGATTATTTTAAATTATAAATTGCATCTTTTTATCATCAAATATTAACTAGATATTTTAACTTTTTTTTTATACAAGCTCATCATTATTTAAACATAGCTTATTTTATAATTTATTTTTGTTAAATATTAATATTACATTTAATTGAATATTATTGAGAATGGAACTCATGAATTTTGTGACATTTAAGCCAAGCAATATCATTTACATATTTTTAGAATCATGTGGAACCATAAATTCTAAGAATAGATTATTGAAGATAAATCATATTCTCACTGGATATTACTTTACAATTTTGTAAATTGTGTTTTGATAATGGTAAAATTATGCACTTAATTTAATTATAAAAAAAGCATTATTTTGATTGGGGAAATCATTTTTCAATGTATAATAAAAATAAACTATTCGTTTTTCTTCATTGCTTGATGTCTCAGCAATTAACATCAATATGCATACAAGAGAAACTGTTTCAGCAATTTAAGTTTTCATTTGTACTTGAGTTTGTAATAAATGATTAGCAATGTTATTTGTAAGTTTTCTGTTGTGTCGCGCTTTTACTTTTTTGTGCAAACCATAAGATTTCATGAAAAAATTTATGACTATAAAATTTTGACAACACATTATAATCTTCTTGAAATTAAAATGTAATATATTGTTATTAGTTTCAAAATCTATAAGTTGTAGAAAATTGCTTCCTGAGAAACCAATGTAATACTTGTATATCAATGGTGCTGTGAACAAATTACTATTGTAACTATTTCTGGGAGTATAAAATGATTGTTTCAGTACAAATTCTGCTCTTAAATTTTCTCTCTTCATGAGAATCACTTTTCTGAGATTTTTCAATCTCACATAGAGATGCAAACAATAATTAAATATTAGCATCAATTCTTTATTGCAAGTTTTTGTCTCGTTAATTTTGATTGTGTCAATGTCTTGTTAAAATTGATTGCATCAAAAATTTTAATTTTGTAAATATATTTAAATATATCTAATTTTTAATTGCAATCTTAAATTTTCTGTTTGTGCTGCATTTATTTATTGATAAAGAATTTTTATATTCCTTTTATTTATTTATTTAGCCATTAAAAGTGTGATGATATGTAAATTGTTATGTTTTTTTATGAACTATTTAATTATTTTACTTAATATTGTTTATTAGAAATGCATTTTGTCGTATATATTTATCATATTCAGTGGCAAAGTTTGTTTTTTAAATATTAGATAATGTTAAGAGTTCTTTTATTATAGGGGATCGAACTTTGCGATTATGGGATGTGCGATGCAATACACGTTCTAATGGATGTTATCCTCATGACACTGAAGTTTTATGCTGTGATTGGAGTAAATTTGATCGTGTAATTATAATTTTACATACTTTTGTTCTAAATTATGTGAATATTTTAAAATATGGTTACATTTATTCTTATATGATTATAGATCAGATATAGGTTTTAAATAAAAAAAATTGCATTAAAAATTTTTGTATTGAATAATTTTGTTAAGTAGAATAAATTTCTTAAGTAAATATTTTCAATTTTTTTAATGTTTATTGTTTCCTTATTACTATAATATTGCTCACTATTGGTGTTACAATGTCCATGTTTTACAATGCATTTCTTCTTAATATAAATAATCTTTTCAGACTTAAAAAGATTTGCAATTCAATGATAGATTAATGCATATTACATATATGGTGTAAAATCCTGAAATGTTATTTCATTTTTTAAAAGCGAAAGAAGCTTATAATTTAATTTTATGAACATATGCCTTCATTGACCAAACACATAGGTGTCTGAATCTGTTAATATTGGAAGTTGATTAGTAATTGAGAATTGTTTTTTTAAATGTTTTTCTTCTCTGTTTTTATTGCTTATTTAATTTTGAGATAATAATTATATTCTCTTATTTAAAAAAATTGTAAAAATGGCTGCTTGCATTAATGGTCTATATATTTGTTTTATAAAAAAATATAAATAGAGAGTTGTATTATGTATCTTTTTGAAAGTGAGCAATATCAGAGCAAATATTATATAACACCTTCTGTAATGAACCGATTTTTAGTTTTATTTTATTAAACATCTATTTCTCATTTCAATTCATGCTTCTTTATTGAGAAATAAGTGTTAAATAAATCAGTTTACCTTTGTTATTTCCTTTAAATTAAAAATTGAAGTGTATGTGCCGTAACAAATACGTAGATTTTATAGCAATGGGTTTACTCTTAATTTATCCTTTCCAATTTTAAGTATGAGATACAATAAGTATAATATTGGTTACATAATTTATTTGCATAATTATTGCTATAGTTATTTATTTTTATTATCTTTAGAATTAATTTCAAATTTCTTAGTAAAATAGCTGTCATTTTTAAAATAATACAACTTGTTAAAAAATTTCAAAAAAAAAAAAAAAAAAAAAAAATGTTTTAAGATATATTTATTAATTTAAATAATTTTTCATGCAAAATTGTTTTATGAATATGTATGCTCATTATCAAATAAGTGTGTATATTTGTGTTGTAATATGTTTGTACCTAATAAAGGTTTCTTTTTTTTAAAAAAAAATTCAACATTCTGAATGTCTATACATGAAAATATTAATGTTTGATATTAAATTAGTTTAAATAAAGGATTAAAATTGTTTTGTAGAAAAGTTTGAAATATTGTAATACTTTTTGAAATAACACACCAAAATATTGTTAGCATTTTAGTTTTGTTACTTATTGTAGTTTTGTTTATATATATATCTCCATGAAACAACTTTGAATTTCATTTAATTTAATTAAAAAATCCTCAATTTATCAATTTTAATTTTAAAGCTAATTTAAATTTAGATAATTATATAGTTATGTTTTTAATAAAAATCATAAATTATATTTTGCTGTTCTCAATGATAATTACAAGAATACTTTTTATGGCAAGTTTACAGTTTGAATATTCTCTTTTTAAAATAATATAGATTCACTTAATAATAGTTTAACAAATTAAAAAATTTATTAAACTATTATTTCAAATTCACAACATTTTATATTTTTGTTCTAATTTGAAAAGTTTTTTTTTCAAATTAAAAATGTGTTTTAAATTGATCCATTAATTTAGATATCACTTTTTTTCAACTTAAAATAAATCAAGTGTAATTTTAAACTATGAAACTATGTGTGTTACTCCTAAGTTAGTAATTTAATTTTTTAAAATAGGTGTTATCTCTTTGTTTCAAAATTAGTATAATAGTTGTTACAATTTAAATGACTTCTAAAATACTGCAAAATAATTTGAATTCTTCAAAAATTTACTCACTTTTATGTATATAATATTAGAATATCTTAAGTAGTTTTTTTCAATAATAATTAAAATTATTAAGTTGCTTAATAAATTTTTCTAAATGTTATTTTGTATGATTTAAATCAAGTTTAATTCATTCATATTTGAAATCTTACTGTTAAAACATTGGGTAAATATATTTTGTATAGTGTATGTATGAGCAAAATTATTTAATTGAAACGTAATTTACACTCTAGGATGTATTAGCAACTGGTACTACTGATGGAAAAATAGTTGAATGGGATGTTAGGAAGATGAGACAACCTCTTTTTATTTTATCAGGTCATGACTATGCTATTAGGCGGCTAAAAGTAAGACTTATTGTGATTAATTATTTATTATTAAATTATTGTCATTGAATAAAATCACTAACCATTTTTATTACAGTTCTCACCACATTGTCCGGGAACTTTAGCATCTGTGAGCTATGATTTTACAACCAGGTAATTAAATATAATTTTATTGTGAATGTTATCAATTTATTTTAAAATGTATTTATTATTTTACATATTATGTTCCTAATGAAGAAAATTGAGCTAATTTGAACATTTGTTTTCCTTAGGTTTTGGAATTGGAATATACCTCAAGCCCTACAAATTCATCAGGAACACAAAGAATTTGTTTATGGCATAGATTTTAATCCTATGAAGCCTGGGCAGGTAACTGATGTCTTCTCTTTATTCATTTAAAATGGTTATCTGGATAATGGAAATCTATTTGATAAATCATAAAATGGAAATCTATTTGAAATGGTTAATGTTAAAAAATTTTTAACAGAATTATTACAAGAATTTTGTATGAAATAATAATGCTAATACTTTAATTTTAAAGAAATTTTAAGTTCTGTTATATTGTATACTTCGTTATATCTATATAACGAATCTTCAAAAAAAAAAAAAAAAAAAAAAAAAAAAAAAAACTTTTATAATAAAAAAATTGAATAGATATAAAATCAATGAATCGAATAGATATATGAATTTGAAATAGATATAAAATCAATGAATCGAATAGATATATGAATTTGAAATAGATATAAAATCAATACCATTCTTTGTTATACATTTTTCTTTTCAAAAAATGTTTTGGAAATTTTTTAGTTTTTCACTTTTGCTTATTTTTGTTCTTCCACAGCATCTCAAATTATTTGGGAAAGAGCTTAAAATGTCCAATTGTAACAGAAATTAACTCTCATAAAAAATATTCAATTGTATTGGATTAATCTTAGTGGTTTTTATTTTACCAAGCATTATTTTTATCTTAGTAACAGTTGAATTATCTTGTTCTTTTTTAATAAGAAATAAGTATGAATTTAGATAAGAAAAAAGATAAAAGAGAGAGAGAGAGAGAGAGAGGAGGAGGAAAGAAAACAGATTTATAGACTTGTCAACATTTGCCAATATATTTTATGCAAAATCTGCAGTTTTATGCTTTTACTTTAAAAAATTACTGCTTGCTTTTATTATTTAATAAATCTTGCCTTTGAAAGAGGGGTTAAAATATTTTCACTATATAGCTAAAGTTGAAAATTATATGTATTCAAAATCTGACACCATTCAGTATTCCAAGAATTAAGACTAAAATTTTTGATGTGGATGTTCAATGCATCAAATCAATTTGAATCGAAAAAAAATGTAAACTGGAGTCAGAAAAATGCCAGAAAAAATTTTGATAAAGATATTAAATTGAAATCTCAAAATATAGAGAAGAGAAATGTTTCATGTTCTTATTTCATATAAATAGAGCTTATTGTCTATTTTTGTGACCTATGATGTTTTATAGCTCAGTCATCCATAAATTCATAAACATAGCCTCTTGAAAGAACTAATAACATTTGTTGAATCATCCTTTATTAGAAGTATACCCTTATTTGAAGTGGGTTATCATTCTTGTAGTAACCAAAAAAAAGATGCGTGATTTAGTATAAGGAAATAATACATCTGATATTGTAGTAACATAATCTGATGAAAAATGTTTTTTCTTGGTGATTGGAAATATTTCAATACACCTTTTGATTATATTTTAAATACATTTCTTTTAAAACAAGATCATTTGCAATTGCCAGATATGGATAAACTGGATGATGCCAAATTTTCAATAGATGCTTTATTCAAATGTTTCGATTTTCGCTACTTATTAAAATTAATGAATCTAAAGATGTGGCTATGCTTCAGCCAGAGAATCAGTTTTCTTTATTACAAATTGAAGACTGATCTAAGTTAAAAACTGAAAATGAGAAGACTGGTTATGTGTGGTTTGCAATGGATAAATTAAGAGAATAGACAATAGCTAAAAATATGCCAGAATAACTAAATTCATGTTTTTGTTAGTAATACTTTATAACAGCAATGCATGTGAAAGAGTTTTCAGTTGAAAAGAAAAGAAATGAATTTTAAAATCTACTATCTAGTAGTAATTTAGATAATTAGTTTACTATGAAATCTTGAAGTGATGGATTTTGATAACTACTATTATGGCATTTTGAACTCTTCCATTACTATAATCTTATAAAATTATTTAATCAAAAATTTTTTTTATCAGTTTTCTATTTTAACCTAAAATTTTTATTTTATTGCTTGTATTTCTCATTGTTAACTATTTTATTTGATTTAAAGAGAGAAGCTACTATAAATACATAACTTAATTCCATCCAATTAACTTATTTTTATGATGAAATTAAATTAGTTTCATTGTAACATGCAAAACATTTCATTATAAATATCTAATATCCTTTAAGCACAAATGATAGTATTTTAAGAATGCATTCTAGATTCTATGAATTTAGTACAATTAAAGATTTATTTTTAATTAATAGTTGGATTAAATTCTTAGAATATACATTTTAATTAATTTAAAATTAAATTAATGTTGGGTAGATGTGCATTATTTATCATTTGAAAAACTTTACTGAAGCACTTTATCAAAAGTTGGCAGGCATGCATTTGTTTGTGGAGAATTTTAATCTAAATTTATTTTGGGTGAAAATTGATTGATTCTTCAAAACACTGTTCTGTTAGTTTCTTAAATTATTTGATTATTGTTTTTTAGATATATTGTAATGTCTGATTAAAAATTTTGTCTTTTAGTTATTTAAGATAAGTTAAATTCTTGTTGATAGAGTTTAAATATTTGAAATTCTTATAAATCTAGATTAATCTTTTGAGATTTATGATCAGTTGGATGGGGAAGTTGTTCTTATTTTACTGAGTATTTTTATCTGAATAATTATTGATTTATTATTTCTTTTGAGGAGAGATAAGTAATATTGTTACATGGTTTATTGATTGTTTTTTAGTTTGTTTGGTTAAATCTCAAATGTTTATAATGATCTTTTATGAAGTTTAATGCAAAATAAATAAATACAAAGAAAGTATAAAATGTTATTATATTGTAAGTAAGTTTTATATGTAGGTGTCATACATATAGAATAGGGAAACTAATATATAGTGGATCATGCTTTATGCTGATGTTAAAGTGGTCTATTGTTCCCTTATTTCAAAGGATAATACTTTCCTTCATACTTCTTAAATGGGAAAATTTCAAATGAAGCAACATTGTTCTCATACAATGTAAAAATAGATGTAATAGAGTTTAAAAATGTATAAAATGTTGAGGTATAATCTGCTAGTGAATTTTTAAAAAATATATCTAGTGTATGTTGAGAACCAATATATCTAGGATATTGATTGATATACTTCCAATGATGATGAACTACGTTAGAAAAATGTATTATTTGATGATAAGAAAGTTATATTTATTTCAGGTTTGTGATTGTGCATGGGATTCTTTACTTCACGTCTATGAAGAAGTCATGTGAAGCCTTAAGACAAATATTTTTATACGAAACTGTAAATAATTTTCATGTTTTATAAGTAATCACTTTATATCACATTTATGTTCTCATGAAATAAGCTGTTAGCTTTTATATAACTCACTCATCCATTCTTGTTTTAGGCCTGTTTGTGTTTGCACTATATTTTTTTGTATTAAGTTTGAAATTTTGCAGTATTCTCTTGAAAAAAAAATTTAAACTGCATACTTGTTTTGGCAGCATACCATATTTGAATGTATTTAGTCATATTGTATGTAATACTTGTTTTTTTTTTCTTTTTTTTACCAAAAATATTGTATAGTTAAATTACTTCAAAAGGGCAAAATATTCATAGAAGAATTTCATTTATGAGAATTTTAAAATCTTGTGTTTACAACCATGAGTATATACTTAAAATGAAAAGAATTTTATGATAATACATGAATTGTTAATTGCTCTCCAAAAGTACTTTAGTTTATTTATGTAGAATTTATTTACTATGACACTTATTAACGTACTTCATTTGAATTTTGCTTCTTATTGTAACAAAATTACTTTTTAATAAATTCATTGAAATCATTTTTTGTTTTAAAAAAGAAATTGTTCTGATTTTTAAATTACTGTGTTATGTTGATTATTTATATTAAGGATTTAACCCTTTCACCATCTTCTCCAATCTACAAAAGTTTCTCCCTAACAGTCCCCTGTTTTTCATTGCATGTAGTGATTTCTTTGTTCAGATATCACTTTCCATCCATTCATAAAACTAAGGGGATATTCAATAAAAATAAAATGTTTGATTTGTGCTACTTTCTAAGAAGTATTAGAACAAACAAAAATAAAAACTCAAACAATTAAATATTTACAAAGGATTTTAAATGCTTAAAGCCTTTAACATGTAGTAGAACACTTGAAGCTCATTTTCTTCATCCTGCAGGTGTTTTACATGAATTCGCTAGACCTATTATGGATGAAGAAATTAAAATAATTAGTCAAGGTTTTACATTTTGGTGTTTTTGTATTTATTTAAATTTCTGTGTAAATGTCAGAATATTAGAATAGTAGTACACTACTTTAAACACACTAATTATTAGTTTCTTTGCTAAAATATTACAATCGTATAAAATTTCATATTTTCAATAAATGCTGTTAATCAGTTATTTGATTTTATTGCTTAGAATCTATTATTAGAGGCTTGAATGAATATGTATATAGTTTGATGTTATTTTGTGCTAGACTTAACTACAAAAGATTAGTGTTTTTTGAAACATATAAGAGGGCTTTCTACAAATAGGTTTTTGTTTATACGTCATGTAAACCTATTTATAGAGGGCTTTCAACAAATAGGTTCACATGATGTAAAAACAAAAATACCAGACTTCCAAACACTTATTCGTGAAAATAAGTGTGCAGACGGTATTTGAATCACAATCTGTAGTCTATTTTTTGACTGTATTATTTGCTTGTATATTGATTAGCTTCATTCATTATTTTAGAAGTTGATGTAATTCTTATGTTAAAAATCTTAATTATTGTTTACTCTGAATACATTGAAAGTTAATACTGATCTGTTATTGTGAATGATTTTAAAGGAAATACAAAAATGCTTTGGTATTCTACATATTATAAAAATGTATTAAATTTCTTTTCAAAGAATGTTATATATTTCACAAATTCCTAAAAAAAAAAAAAAAAAAAAAAAAAAAAAAAAAAAAAAAATTTGCATTTTATCAGTGCTAAGGAATTTTATTTTTAGACTACCAATTTTAAAGTTGAGTTATTTTTTCAAAAATATTACATATGACATATTAAAATTACCACATTAAATTTGTTTTCTATTTTTCTGTGATTGATACACAAATATTTAACTCTTATTTTATTCTTTCTGTCAAGTCAAGATATTTAAAATGTTCTTTTTTCACAAAAAATGGATAATATATGCTGTTTGGAATGGTTCAATTTGTGGATAATGGAGGAAGGGGGAAAAAAAACCTTATTCTCTTATAAAATTTGATAAAGAGAAGTTAAGGTGTCTGTGTAACTGTGAATATTTGCACTTATTATGTATGAATTTCTATTATGAACTACAAACTGTTATGAAAACTGTAAATTGTATTTTAAATATTTTGTGAAAGAAGAATGAATTCAGTATTCTCTGAATAGAAATAACTTATTTTTTTCTTACTTGAATTGGATGCTGGGAAAACTGACATGTGGGATAAGTATTTTATAAAATAATATCATAAAATGCAGTTGGAGATATGAACCTATCTTTGAAGTATTTTTATGAGAAACTGTATACTTGTAACTATCTTAGATTGTATTGTTTTTAAAAGTAACCAAGTGCTTTCTTTTTAAATTTTTGAATTATAAAAATTTAAATATTTAAACATTATACTGCAAATTATAAATGAAGAATCTAAGTAATTAAAGGTATAAAAATTTTAATAGTAAGTAAAAAAGATGATTGAGGAAAAATAATTTCATTAATTTGAAAAATCACAGAAATTTTGTTATATTAATAATAATAATGAATTATAATAATTTTCTTATTTATTCTAATTCAACAAAAATGTATCTAGTTCATAGTGAAAAGTCTAATATGTGACTTAATAATTGTCATGAGTGTCTATTTTCATTTTAAATTATTATTTTTTGATACATTAACTATTTTAAATATTATAACTCTTTGTATTCCTTATGCATTATCATGGTATTTGCATGTATTTTTAAATTTGTGCTGTTTGTATTTTTCATTCATAGACTTATTGCTGAGAGATTTTTATTAGTAATCAAGTTTACAAAAATTGTCTTACTTTGTTATCATTTTTTTTTTTTTGTTTTTGAAGTTCCCTGGTGAAATTTAAAATATTGTTTCATTACTCATTTTATTACTTTGCAAATGAAAATTTTAAAACGTTTTAATTGATGCTGTTTCATAAATTACAGTTTTTTAAAACTAGTTTTAAGTAACTTACTCTAATGCTTTTTTATACAGTTATTTAGGTATTTAGATACAGTTATTTTGATCAATCTTTCAATGCTATTAAAGGAATAGTGATGTCACAAAATATATGTGTGAGAACTTCCAGAGTTTGTGCTTCATATCTTTGCTTGATGTTTTGCCAGTGATGTGTTTTCCATTTATTATAGCAAATATTTTTGTGATTTAGTATAGTACAAGTTTTGTCCTTTTCTTAACAATTTGTTCTTGTAATCTAATATTTCAATTTGAAATTTTAGACTGAGTGACATATATGATGAGAGCTTCCAGAATTAGTGCTTTAGCTTAATAGTTATGCTCAATATTAGTTCCAGTGATTGTGCATTTTCCATTGATTAAATTTTATCTGTCATTAAACCATATAATTCATTCTCAAAAACATTAACTGTACATTCTTATTCTTTTCTATGGCTGCATAATAATTGTATTTGTGTCTCATGTCACAATTATAAAAAAATTTCTTCGGTGTACAAGATTAATAGTTCAAAGTTTTCTCTACTTATGGATTTTTCTGATAAAGTTACCAATATTGCATGGTACTTGGAGGTATGGTTGATTTTGAAGTTGTGGAACCTAGCTGGAATAAAAATATCTTGAATATCATGAAAATAAAATTAGACAGGCTTTTAATGCTGATCTCTTATTTTGCTTTAATTGTGTAAAATAGAAATTATTAGAATCTTAGAAAAGAAATGAAAATTAATAGGTTACATAGAAAAAAATAGGTCTAAATATCAATTGTCTTATTAATGATTTTAACCCCTTAAAGCACGAGTTTTTTTCGAAAAAACTTCCAAAAATTATCCATATGCCATCTATGTTAAAAGTTTAATTATAATTTAATATTAATATAGATGGCATATATTTCAGCCTATCTAGTTTTACTGGAACGGGTCTGAGACGGGCATTAGAAATAACAAAAGCGCCCGTGTGAGACAAGCATGTGGCAATGACATTCGCCCGTGTCATACAAGGGCAAATGCCTTAAGGGGTTAATTAAAAAATCACTGAAACATCTGTTATATTAAAGTAGTGAGTTTTATAAGAGAAAGCTTAAAAATGCAGTAGCTGGAAGTTTTTCTTTCCAACTATTGGAAATTTAAAATATCAATTTAAGCAATAAAAAGTTTGTGATTTGGAAGGAAATTTGTTGTGAGATATATCTATATTTGTTGAGATATATAAGCGTAATTTTAACATTTTTTCAGTGATATTCCTTAATTTTAAATATTCATTAATTTTCATGATTATTTAAATACATATTTGTCTCTTATTTATTAAGAATTTTTATTTCTTCTACATTTTACAACAACGTCATGGAATTTTGCTTTTTGAATAGAAATACTTTGAATTCATATGTAATTAATTTTAATGAAATATGATTTGATTGGTTGGTTGGATTTTATGGCGCTAGGTCCAATAAGGACCAGCTGCTCCTAGAAATATCATTTGAAGATACTTTAAGTACTACATTTTTAAGTATATGCTTTTATGCTGTGAAAATTACAGTTAACTATTTGACATGGTCTTTTTTAAATTCTTCCGTGTTAATGTTAGACATAAATTATGGTACTTTAACTGAATGTATAACCCCAACCACTACAATTTCTAACCAAAAACTTATTTTGCTTTCATATATTTCATTAGTATTTACTAGTCTTATCCTTAAGGATTCTGAATTTTTTAAGATTTTCTTAGTTACTATTTTCTACCTTCTCACTTCTGTGATACGTTTTATAATTTTTTAAAAGTTATTCTTCATAGCTTTGTTTTGGAGTTGTTGCGTTTTTGAATTCATCTTTCTGTTTTTTATCTAAAATATATGTTTGTTTTTGAAGTTTTTATCTTTTCCGATTTTATTGCATCTAATCTATTGTTGTGCTTTATTTTACTGTAAAATTATTTGTGATTCTTTAAAATGAAATATGATACTAGTGTTATCCTTTTTATTTGATTTTGAGGTAAGCAATTATCTACAATATTATTTTCTCGTATCTGTATGTATATACATATATGTATGTTTATATTAACACATGCTAACAAAACTTAATACAGTACCTGCAACCTTTTATACATTTCATATATTAGTCACTTATTTTCTATATATGAACTTGTTAATATTTGATTATACTCAGTGGTGTTTCTAGCATTGATGTCATTTCTTCTCTCTTAAATAATGTTGTCCATTATACTTGAAGCAATACTATCCTTTCATACTATCAATTTTTCAATTTCTTTACAGTTTTGATGTGATAATCAAATATAGAAACCTAATAAATGAAATAAATAGTATAAAACATTATAACTAGATAGCATTGTATACTTTTATCAAACTTTATGTGTAATGTAAAATGATCATTTTGAAAATAGTATAGTTGCCAGGTGAAAATGTATGGTATATGTTTGAAAGAGTTTTTGATTTTTCCTTTCTTAAGCAAATTTTGTGGTATTAACACAAATGTTTCTGTAGCAAATTAATGCCATCTTTTTTAAATGGTATATAGTGTAGTCTTTAACTCCTCACCCACTAGTAATGCCACTGAATATAATTTTCACTCGACAATTCACATGCTTAATAAAATGGTTTTTAAATATAGATATCCAACTATTTTTCTGTAATTTGTATAGTCTTTATATTCTTTTAATAAAATAAATATTTGTTATCAACTTTTAAAACTTGTAGTTTATTTATTAATAATTTAACATTTACACTTTTTACATATGCGTAATTAAATGGAAGGTTTTATGTGATATTTTGCTGCAAATTTTTGCCCTTGTCTCTTAGCTGCTACAAAACTTTGAAACTCCTGTAGAAAACCTATTGAAAACTTGGTTTTTCTATATCGCTTTGAGAAAATAATCTTAAAAAATCTGCCCAGGAGATAAAACATAACTTTTTTTAAACTTAAAAATATAAAAAACATTAACTTTCAAAGTTTAAACATTTTAATAGCTCATTAGTTGAAATATTAAACAAGCATGAAATGGAAATAATTGGGTAAAATTTTTTTTTACTCATTAGGAAACAAAATTTTGAATTGCTGATTTATAATTTGATATTCAGTAAAATAAATAAATAAAAAAAATCACAGATTTTTTTTAATTCAGTACTGAAAAATGTATTTTAAACTATATATACTCTTGGAAATCAGGCTTGTAAAAATTAGTTTAATAACTTTGGATCAAATCTTCATGATTAATCTTTATCTTGATGAGTTAAATAAAAGATAAATATATAAACCTTTGTTTGATAAAGTAATTTTAGGAGAAAAATATTTTGAATATTAGGACACAAATATTTAAGAAAAATTATACAGCTTTAATTTTTTCCTAGTTTAATTATTATTATATCCGCAATGTTTACATTTTTGCAACCTAAAAAATAATTACATAATCATTCTGTTATTATCAAAGCAAACTTTTGAATAAAAGCAATAAAAGTCTTTTAGCATTAAATGTGTCTAATAATTTTAAATTAGAGTAAAAATGCATTTAAGCATGGTTCAGGTTAATGTTTTTGACACTTATGTAATATTATATCATGTTTTTTTTACAATTTCTTTTTATTAAAACGACTTAATTGTGAAAATACTGGTTCTTATAAAAAAAAGAAAGTGGAAAATTCTGACTTAGTTTATATTAAATCAGTCTCATATGGTTAACAAAAAATTATATAAGCAATAATTAAAAGAAAGAATATAGTTTCAGTTGTACTTAATATGTACTTTTGATAGGTGTCCAAATGACATCCTCTATATACATTCACATTATATCTGTCATGGAAGTATGAATTACATCAATTGCAGATCGAAGTATAAATCTTCCGAAATTCACCGTTGATGTTCATTTTATCTCCATATGTTATCTGAAAAAAATCATGCAGTTCACATGTCTTATAAATTATATGGATCTTGAAGGAACGTTCAACTGTTGTAATTGATTGCGCATATTCCAAGTCTTTTTATTGAATAATTTTAAAGCATTGATTGATAATTTTTCCATTATTGAAAAAAAGTAGTATACATAATTTAAATATTGTCCAGAAAAATTTCATTTCTTAAGTTTTGAAATTATTATGATAGAAACAAGTAATTATTTTTATAATAATAATGTAAAACGCAAGGAATCTAAATTTTTGCTTCAATAATACAATATCCAAATAAAAAAAAAAAATTAGAAACTATTTAGAAAATTTGTCTTATTTTCTTTTAAAATTAGGACATTAAATAAAAATATACTAATTTTACAATAATGCAATAAGAATATTATTGTAAATGTAAGTGAGAGAGATAAAAAAAAAAATTAACAATTTTTCTAATTGAAAAAACTTCTTTGCTTTAAAATTGTTGTATTATATGAAAAATTATACTTCAATAATTTTCTGTGTTACTTCTTGCAGCACACAATTTTCATTAACAATGTGTTAAAGTTCAGAAGAAAAATTCTAAAATAAGTGCATAAGTATAGACCATAAAATAAGTAACTATAAATAAGCCCACCATGACGCATATATTTCATAAATTCGTTAATTTAAGATTCTAGGAAATACATATTACTTATATAAGCAATACGAAATATTATTGTTGAAGTTCATTGTTATATTATTAGTAAGTCATTCATTTTTTTTAAATGTTGAAAATTTGAGTTTTATAAATAATATAATTTGCTAAAATGTTTTAAAATATTGATTCTCAACCTTTTTTTTGTTGTGGCACACTTTTAACGAGTTCAAAATTGTGGGCACATAAAATAGCTTAATATAGAATGATATACAGTGTAAAATGATAATAATTGTATATGTAAAATGTACGTATTACAAAAATAACGATACCTTTATTAAGGAATTAATTACGAGGTAATTATAAGAAAATACTTTTAATAAAAAATGTGAACTTGAAGGTTTTTTGTATTTTATTTCATTTTTTTATAATTTCATTTATATTTGGTCGTAAAAATGTGACACTGCTACTCTCATATTGTCTTCTACATTCAATAATCTCGATCTTTTTATCGTTTTCACACATGTTGGTTAATACTGAAAATCCGAATTCACATAAATAAGATTTAGAAAATTGTAATAATACTTTAAAAGCTTTTATTTGTAGCTATTTTTCAATATTTTTAAATTAAATCTCGATTATTAGAAAGCGAAATTAGTTCTTCCTTTTCAAAGTTATCTAAGAAAAAAAGAACAGTTTTTAACAAAAAAATATGGTGTTCAACTGCAAAACCAACATTTTTCTTATAAGTGTGTACTTTTCTTTAATTTAAACTAACTTTACTCTAAATAAAACGAGTATTATGATTTTTACTACAGATATTTCTAAAATTTGGCGGCACACTTGAAATATTTTGTTGCACACTTAAGTGCTGCAGCACAGTGGTTGAAAATCACTATTTTAAAATAAAGTAACCTTTATCCATAAATTGAAATCATATAAATGATAGGAAAATACATGTGAAGAAAGTCAAAGGTCACACTTGAATCATTATTTAACAATTAACTATTCAATATATATTTTTTTTTAACAAAGAGCTGGATTTAGCAATTATTGTGAAACACGTGAAGAGTAGATTTCGTTTGTGGGTATAGGCAATTAGCAGAAATTGCAACTCTCATTCCTATATCAATATAAGCAAGATAAGGAAAAACCAGCACGCATATTTTCGATCTTCCATGAATAATGAGTTACATTTTGTAGAGTAGACAACATTTCTCTTCACATGAGACATTTTATTTATTTGTATTCATTATACTTAAGGTTAAATACAATTATTCCTGCCATTGGATTATTTCAACAGTACTTTAACATCAACAGGCTTATCATATAGTCCTGGTAAATTTATTAATTGTTTTTTTCAATCTAAAATCGAAACTAAATATGTGCAATTACAGCTATCCATGCATCTTCGATAAGATGTCACAGCAAATCAAGTTGTCTTCAAGTTTCAAAGAAGACGATCAACAAATTTCAAGATAATTTATGGTTCCAAGAATTGTAAGATGGAAGAATTTCACCTTGATTGGAAAAAACCCGTAATGGAATTTTTCACTACAACCAATTTCGTTCTTTAATTATTTAAAGTATTTACAAATGAACGTTTTGTTTCGAATCGCCATAACAAGCTTAAAATAATGAATTTAGTACCTTTTAGAATATAAGTGTCACATAACTAGTATTGAAACCATGCATACATAAAATCTGTTATGATCTGTGTTGATTTTAATTGATGTCGATACTATGTTAGGAATATATTAACATTCCTTTTATTGAGGTATATTATTATTTTGATAATATTTACTTAGGTACAAATCAAGTCAAGTATCTACATATATGTGTGACTTGTTTGTCACATATGTTATATATGTGTGACAAACAAGTCACACATATATAAGTATAAACCATGTATTGTGTAAGCTTAATTATCGATATATTTCACCTTGTAAATGCTGTGAAATACTGACGTAATCAGAATGATTTTTCATTACTTGTAATGATTCTTACGGATATATATATATTATTTCTAATGGCGGGCACCCTTGAGCAAGTAAGTAAATTAGCCCATTTTCCGCAACAAGTGGTGGAAACTGCTTCTTATTTTATCGTTACCCGATGGGCACCTGTGAAGCAAGTCACGGAGGTACGAGTAGCATCGCCCACGCCACACCACCACAAACCCGTTTATAGGGCGGGTCACATTCATCCATCATCTGAGGAAAGGACACACACACACACACACACACACACACACACGACTACATCCTTGCTCGAGCCGGGATTCGAACCCAGATCCTCCCCATCCGTAGTCAGTTACGCTAACCACTAGACAGGTTGAACGGTTCTTACGGATATATTGATGGTGAGATTTGATGCATAATAAATTGGTATATTACACTTTATTATTTGATTTAAATAAGTTATTGATTTTCTAGAGATATTTAGCATTGTAAATTAATTTTGATATTTTATAATTATTTAAGAACAATTAATATGTAAAGACTATATTAAAACACGAATGTTACTAGAGTCCATAATCTATTTAAGTTTTGTTTTATTCTTTCATTTCTACATGTAATTTTTTTTAATCTTACTTGAAGTAATGTTATTGCTGAATGTTCCATCAATTAATCTAAATTTATATCTGAGGAAGAACCCTCTAAAGAACTTGATACATGAAAAGAACTTAGAGCTTTTAATGTTTGAGACTTGGGAAGTTTGAAGCATATTAAATTTGTATATTACATTTTGTTTAAAGAAATTATGTACTTTTTTTTAGTGATATTTGGCATAATAAGTTATTTTTGATGTTCCTTAATTATTTAACAACAATTAATACGTAAATATTATTATAAAACACGTACGTTGAAAGAGCCCATGATCTATTTAAGATGTTTTATTCTTTCATTTCTTCATGTAATTTTTTTTTAAATCTTACTTGAAGTAATGTTATTGCTGAATGTTCCAGCTCTTAATCTAAATTTATATCTGATAAAGAATCTTCTAAGGACCTTGATATATGAAAAGAACTGAGAGCTTTTAATGTTTGGGTACCTGCTATTTGCTGATAGCAGAGTTAACTGCAGCATTCTATCCGAGACAAATACTCGAGGGACAATAAGAAAGGAAGACGAAGTGCCACGTATTCTGAGGCTGACAGGATCTTTCGATTATCCAAGAAAAGTGGAAGATTCACTGTCCCTTGTGCAGAATCTTTCACTTCCGGGTTTGTTGGGAAGAAACAACTTCCTTTATCCACCAGACACGTAAAAAATGTAGATATTTACTCTGCTAAATTATTTCATGTTTGATTTTTCGACATCGATATATTCTAAATTTGAAACAATTAAAGTAAAATTTGGTTGTTTTTAAAACATTCAAGATAATTTTTAATTTTAATTAACATTTACCTCTTTCAATTAAATGAAAATATTAATTTCAGTAAATTTATGAGAGAAAAGGCAAAATTCATCTTTTAATGATTACATTGTATATACATTACGAAAGATTTTTATTTTCTTTCTGTGTATGCATTATTGTTTTTAAATCATTAATGAATTAATTTGAAGGAAACGAAAAAGTATAATTTCATTCATATAAACGGTTTGAAGTTTGATGAGCACATGGATAGATCTTTTTTGACATTTATTATCATAAATCCATTAGAACAAAACTTAGAGGTTGGCGCTAATTAGCTATGTAAAAAAATGATTTTAAAATTTTAATAGTCCCTTAACTGGAGAACAAATGCCAACAGAAAGTGAAATAGAAAATACTTTCTTTGGCCCATCTTGAGATGTCAAGTTATCAAGTCAGTAAGAGAAAAAACCGTAATATATAATTATATCACAATGACTTGATATTTTTTCCCATTAAAATCCAATATATGTTTTTTTATTTTTAATGGCGGGCACCCTTGAGCAAGTAAGTACATTGGCCCATTTGCCGCAACAAGGCCGGAAACTGCAACTCATTTTATCGTTACCCGGTGGGCACCTGTGAACCAAGTCACGGAGTTACGAGTAGCATCGCCCACGCCACATCACCACAAACCCGTTTATAGGGCTGGTCACATTCATCTATCATCGGAGGAAAGGACAAGAAACACACAGAGAGAGAAAGCACATCCATGCCCGAGCCGGGATTCGAACCCAGGTCCTTTATATCCGTAGTCAGTTACGCTGACCATTACACAGGTTGGGCAGCTTAAAATCTAATAGATATGAATATGTATTAAGAAACCTGAATGATTAATGATAATTTATTTTCAATCTAATTTCATATAAGTCTTCAATCAATATGCATTGTAAGCATGGGCTAAAGTTTACAAAAATATCTAAATAATAATTATGTTTAGTAGTTATTAGGTTATTGTAAATCCACATTTATCTGAATAATGATTACAATCAGTAAATACACACGGTAATTTGATTTAAAAGAAATCGTGATGATATTACGTATGTTGTTGGTTATGTGTATTTGTATGAATACTTAATTTTCCTGTTTAAATTTATAACAATTGTTCAGTGCCGGCTCTAGGCGTGGGCAAGCCGGGCCCCTGCCCGGGGTGGCAACCTTAGAGGGCGGCAAATTGGACCTAAAATTAAATTTCTCAAACTTTTAAACATTTTCTCTTTCTAAAATAATTGAGTTTTGACCCATGATATACTAAATTTTTTTGTTTAAAATGAGTCATATTTTAATGCATTAAGATATTTGGAATCAAACCCCTAACACCCTGGTGGTATATACAGGGTGTTTTTTAAACATACAGCAAAAATTTGTTTCTTTTTAGTTTTACTTTAAGTTCCCTTTCTAGTGGAGGTTTTAAAGATTGGAAGCACCTCGCTAAGACTTTAAATCAACATGAAACCTCTAAAAAACATATCGAAAGTCAAAAGTCTTGGATTGAATTAAGTCAAAGAATACAGTACTCTAAAACGATTGACAGTCATTCACAAAGGCTTATTACCGCAGAAATAAATTATTGGGACGAGGTGCTTCTACGAATTGTTTCAACAATAAAAATGCTTGCTCAAAATTGTTTAGCCCTCCAAAGTACAAGTGACAAACTTTACGATTTCGGTAACGGTAATTTTTTACAAATTATTCAATTATTTGCTCAGTTTGATCCAGTAATGAAAGAGCATATCCGCAGAGTGCTTAAAAAAGAAGAAGCTAAAGTGCACTATCTCGGAAAAGAAATTCAAAATCAATTGATTATTCTTTTAGCTGAAAATATAACATCTTATATTATTACTGATATTAAAAAAGCTAAATATTATTCAATAATTCTAGATTGCACTCCTGAAATCAGCAAGATCGAGCAAATGACAGTTTTAGTAAGGTATGTATCCATTGACAAGTCCAATTCCAAGGAGGTTTCCATTAAAATTAATGAAAGCTTTTTAGGCTTTCTTCCGGTTGAAATATCGACTGGATATGAACTTTCAGCTCTAATACTTAAAAGATTTGAAACATTGGGATTGAATTTGCAGGATATGAGGGGACAGGCTTACGATAATGGGGCCAACATGAGAGGCAGTAAATCGGGAGTACAATCTAGAATAAATGCGTTAAATCCAAGAGAATTTTACCTTCCATGTACCAGCCACTCATTAAACTTGGTAGTTAATGACGTGGCAAAAGCATCCTTCGAAGCCGCCAATTTTTTTAATATAGTCCAAAAAATATATCTGTTTTTTTCCTCATCAACTTTTCGATGGACCATATTATTAAAATATGTTTCCGGACTTACTTTGAAACCTCTAAGTGATACTCGTTGGGAAAGCCGAATAGATGCATTAAAACCACTAAGGTATCAATTAGGAGGGATATATGATGCTTTACTTGCTGTTTGTAATAACTCGGAGGTTGACAACTATATTAGAGTTGAGGCTTCTGGACTATTAAGTTGTGTTAAACAATTTAAATTCTTATGCTGCATTGTAATTTGGTACAAAATCTTAAATTGTATCAATCCTATAAGTAAGCTCTTGCAGACAAAAGACTATGATTTACCATCTGCTATGGAGCTCTTGAAAAATTGTAAATATTTTTTCAAGGACCTTAGATCGGACAAAGCCTTTAATGAAATGCTTTGCGATGCTCGAGAACTCGCAGACGAAATTGACATACCAGCCAATATTGAGCTCCCCCAGCGACGTCACAGAGTTCGAAGAAGGAATGTTAATTTCTACTATGAGGCAAAAGATGATCCAATAGAAGATCCTGCTTTGAAATATAAGGCAGAATTTTATTTTTTTACATTAGATAAAGCTATCAATGCACTCGAATCCAGGTTTGATTTGATCAGTACCCACAGCAACTATTTCCAATTTTTACACAATATTTCTGATTTAAAAGATATTCCTCAAAACGACATTATAAAGTATTGTAAAGATTTAGAAACAGTGTGAACTGATGGGAATTCATCCGATATAAACGCGATTGACTTGGCAGACGAGATTGTAGCTGTTTTGGCTTTGCTAAACAAAAAAGAAAGTCCAGTTGAGATTTTAAAATTCACATCGAACCTGAATTTTGCTCCCAATCTTGGTATAGTTTTAAGAATATTGCTGACACTCCCAATAAGTGTGGCAAGTGGAGAAAGGAGTTTCTCCAAATTAAAATTAATTAAAAAATTTTTACGCTCCACAACTATCGAGGATCGACTAAACGGCTTAACAACAATAGCCATCGAACGTGACCTGGCTGAAAAAATTAATGTTAAAGAAATTATAAAACAATTTTCAGAATTAAAAGTGAGAAAAAAAACACTTTTAATTTCAACTCTCGGATTAAATGTATTTTTAATATGTAATAAAGTTTTAATATTTAGTGGTTTTATAATTTGTTTTACTTTTTTAAATATCTGTTCTGTATTTTATAATTATGCACCAGAAATGATTCTTTCCTTTTTTTCTGCGCAACCCTAACTTTAATTTAGTGCCAAAAACATAAATAAATAAATTAGTATTTTTTTGCTAATCAAAACTTCAACATTGCTGATGATTGCAATTTTTTTACTCGTTTTATTTTACCATTAATTGTGGAAAGGGTTTAGGTTATCTCTTTTAATATTTGTTATAAAGGGGCGGCATTTTATCTCTTTGCCCAGGGCGGCGAAGCAGCTAGCGCCGGCCCTGCAATTGTTAAAATTTGTATTTTACTTTCTAATCATTCACTCTTGTAATTTTATGTATCCATGCGTAAGCGTTTATTTTATGTTTCTAAGCAAGGGTAACTTATTAATTTAAATATCCTTAAATGTCTAAAAATGGGTAGAATTATTGAATCAAAAGGAAAATCGAATTTTAGGAGCTTTGTAATATAATAACGTTTTAAAATAATAAGTTGCTTTGGATGAAGATTTATAAAATTTTGTGTTTTATAACTGAAAACGATTTGTGAATACACTTGTTTTAGTTTATCATAAATAGAAATGTGAAAGGTAAATTTAAACCTTTTTAGCAGATGCAAATTGATATAAAGCATACTTTTTTTTTTATATATTATTACTTAAATTAAATTATTCACAGTAACGAAAGTTAATAAGGGTTTCTTCAATTTTTCATATTTATAAACACAGAATTTTTGTTATATGGATTGGAATTACATAAGGATGTTTATTTACTGCAAACTCAGATGAGTAATGCTAGGTATAAAATGAAGTAAAAATTATTGTAGAAATTTCTTCACTTAATCGATGAAAATTTCGACAATATTTATGAAGGGAATCATGTTAGTAGGGGCAAAACAACCACATAATATATTTATTTGATTGCATCAATTACAACACAACAATAATTCAACTCTTTTACTTTTTTTACTCTTAACTTTCATTTGTATGCTCTCGATGCTGCATGTTGCGTAGCGGTCAAACAATGAAGAAAGAGTCTTTTAACATTTTTTGCTTTTTTTTTTTAAAAAAAATTGCTGTTGCCATTATATTGCCTATAAATAATTTTGAATTTTCATTGATTGAATCTGAATTAAGACGGAATCATGGTCTATGGCAATAATAGCTCTTTGAATTTCATATCGATTTTTGAATTCATTGATATTTTGAAGCAACATTCCTGCGTGACTATTAAATTTGAAAGTTCTAGTTTTCTTAAATTTTGATTATTGTTAATATAACGTGCTGATAAAATGTAACATTATTTTGTATAATTTAATTGGGCTTGAAATTTTATTCACTTTATGAAAGAAATATGTGATTAATTATTCTTAAGTAAAAGGATTCAACAGTTATTCATGCTAAAAGGATATGAAAAATTCTATTCTGTTCTTGAAACTTGTCGTTTTTGTAATCCCTTTATTTTCATTGTGAGACTCGAGGGCATAGATATAACTATATAAAAAGTGGCTGAATTTAATAAATTAAAAATAGAGCATTTTTCATTAAGAAAATCTCACTTAAATAATAATACTTCAATGTCATGATAATAAACAGAAATAAGTTTGATATACACACAAATATAATTTATGAATAAAATGCGGGAGGTCAGATTTGTGAGCATTTATAAATGAAAAATTCTTTCCAAAGAGTGCATCTAATTCCATTAATTTAATATCTGTGATTTATATTCATTTTCTTTTAATTTTTCGCTACTAAAATTGTGCTTTGTTTTCTGTAACTGAAGACCAAACGGGGGCATCTTAATGAGGGTCAATATTTGAAAACTCCTAAGGCATCTATGAAGCTTTACAGTAAATAATTTAATAAAAGAAATAAATTACTTTTATTATTAAGTTATTATAATAGCTTTTTTTTAAGCTGCTTCAAAAACCACAATAACAAATTGAAGAATATCAATTTACACTGCTTCAAAAACGAAAGCTACATAACAATATAAAAAACCATACTACCGTACGTTCGTAAATAGAAGAATAAAAAGTATAAGAATTCTTTTTATTCTTCTATTTGTGAAAGAAAAGGATGGAAACTTTAAAAAGATTTACAAGATTAAAAAGACACACACACAAGAATTTTAAAAGATTAAAAAAAAAAAAAAAAAGAAAAAAAAAAA
>JAPDSC010148625.1:88716-107710 GCA_026290005.1 Latrodectus geometricus
CACACACACACACACACACACACACACACACACACACGCACACACACACACACACACACACACACACACACACACACACACACACACACACACACACACACACACACACACACACACACACACACACACACACACACACACACACACACACACACACACACACACACACACACACACACACACACACACACACACACACACTTTTTAAATTGATTCGTTTATTTAAAAATATCAAAATTTCCTGCATACATTTACTTAAATCTGTTTATTGTTTTGATCAGCACAATCTTCACTTTTAATTATTAGTGTATCTTATTAATTTTAAATGACTTGAGTTAAAACTTCTACGAAAAATGAATTTTCGTTAGTATTCTTTAGACAATTAAATCCAGCGAAAATTCAACAACCCAATTATTAAGCTGTTTTGCATTTAGTCAATAAGACACATTGCGGAAAAATGTCATTCATTTATGCATGATTGAAATAAATTTCATTTCTTATTGAAAACACCTCTTATTCCCACATACGTAATAAAAAAATAGCTGATTCGGAAAGCAAAAACAAAACAAAACCAGAGAGAAATAAGAATATAATATAAAAACATAAAACCCACATTGAATAATCAGCAAAATATTTGTTTAACCTTTCTGAAGACTCCGCTTCTTGGTTAAATCATGGGCTACCGAAGAAAAAACAAATTATTGCATACGTTATTAAAATTTCTTTTAGATCAGTGATCTTCTCAACCTATTCTTGTCACAGCACACTTTAACCGATTTCAAAATTTGGCACACAAAGAAGAAGGTAAGCTTAAAAGCTACTAACTTACTAATAATATATTGAGTTAATAGTTTATGATAATAATTTTGAAAGTAAAATACACTGTGCTCAAAACAATTAAAGGATATTATAAGTTTTATATAAAATAAAGACATAAGCGAAATTTTTTTGCCGAAAATGGAAGAAGAGAATCACAAATGCAAATTTTTCTGAATTTCAAACTGTGGAGTATACTAATTTTGAGTTCGACGTCAAAAACGTTTCTTCAGAGGCAGTGAATGAAATTTGACTTTCAACTGAATAAAAGACAATGAAGACAAGGATGTATGGTAACATCTCCATATACGGGCGCACAGACCTCTATACCATTCGAGATGGACTTCTGACTGGTCGCCGATATAGGGATGAGATCCTCAGACCTACAGCAATCGGAGATGACTTCATATTAATGGATGATAACTGCAGGCCACATTGTGCTAACCTGGCGGAGGATTTCTTTTTCGAGGAAGGAATCATACGAATGGAATGGCCAGCGCGTTCTCCTGACATGAATCCAATAGAGCACGTTTGGGACGCTCTAGAAAGACGAGTTGCTGTCCAGCATCACCCTTACAAACTCTCCAAGAACTGGAAAGAACTCTTCTGGAAGAGTTGGACAGAATACCCCGACTCGTGATTAATAGCCTCATTGACTCCATGCCTTAAAGGTGTTCAACGTTGCTGGTCGTTAGTGGAAACCATACCCCCTACTGAAAATGATTTCCTTTGAAGAAAACACCTTTTCTTATTTTTTTCTCGTATGCACAAATTGTGTTTTCTTCCTTTTGTACACAAATGCACAATAAAATGCATTTTTTTCTGCCAAACATGTGTAATGTATTCTCATATAATCTACTACGTCTGTCGACCCTGTATCAATCAGTTAAAATATTTCCCAGCCACAAGATCCACCTAAAACTGCAATATCCTTTAATTTTTTTGAGATGTGTAATATAATATGTTATTTAGTAACAATTGTACACTTATTATTTTACTCGTAATAAAAAGGCATAATAATTTTTACTATATACATTTTTAAAATTTGGCCCAATGGTTGAGAATCACTGTTTTTGATATGTATTTTAATTTAAATTCTTTTTTAAAATGTAGAATAAATGTTTCTTAGAATACTTTTTAAATTGTATGAGAGCATTGTTAAAACTTTAAAAAAAAAAAAAAAAAAAAAACGCTCATTTGCAGGAATTATTTCATCTTCTGGTAAATATTAATGTTACTTTATTACGCAATGGTTAAGTCATAGAACAGCTAAAATATTATCTCTCAAACAAAATATCATATCTGTATCATTTGTATTATATTTCAATCCCATTTTCTCCTCCAAGTGTGCTATTTTCAATGTATCTGAATATATGTTTAAGTGGGGGAAAAAAAGTAATACATGAAAAAATAAAATTATGAAAAGGAAGGATATAAAATAAAGCTTGTTAGTTGTTTTGTCTACGTGGGAATATGATAAATACTATATTCCTAAATTAATTAAAACACTAGAAAATTATTATTTTATATTCTGTACATAATGTGTAACGTATGATAACATCTGCTTCATATATGATGTGCGTGAAGTACATTTTGAAATGCAAACACTTATTAAATCATGGAAATACATATTTCTCGCTTTATTTAGAAACAGAATAATATAATTATATTTGCTTCAAATGAAATACTTTGAGCTTATATTGGTATCAGTAACTCAAAGACACTTTATATTTTCAGCAGATGATGTGAAACTATTTCTCAAATATAAAAGTTTTATCACCAATATTTAGAATAACTCGTTCAAAAACTAAATAATTTACATATATATTCTTGACATTTAATTTTAAACTTATTTTGTAATTATAGAAATATATTATTTATTCAAATATACTTGTTCACAAAATTGCAATCTCGAGATTCAATGAGTTTCAGCTCTTACACTGTGGTTTGTTTTTAAAATATTAATACAAACTTGTAAAATTATCGGCATATAAATTGTGTTTTATCTTATATTTATAAATATGTATGGTATAATTTTAATGCATATTTTAATTTTAACTGTGAGAAATATGTAAACAGAGGTTTAAAGTAACATATTTTAGATTGAGACCAGGCAAAATATTTTAGACAGTGATGATAAATTAGTAAAATGTCAAAAAATTTTTTTCTGTTTTTATCCATTTATAATAATAGTGTTTTTACTTATAACACTTGGCGAGAAGGTTAGGGACTGGACAATGAAGTCAAAAAGCGTCTTCCGTTTTAAGAACAGATCAGCTCCCACGAGAGTGGAACAACGACTTTGGCTCATATATGATAGCGCCATCTGGGTCTTCCAATTTAGAGATAGGAAGCCAGAAAAGACCCAAGGCCTGGTTCCCAACACCCTCAGAGGTATTAATTTGAAATGGGAACATGGAGGACATTGCGTAAAAATACGCAATGTCCTCCATGTGACTGGGGCACGTAAAATATGTAAAAACATATTTTATGTGCCCCAGTCACCATAAGTGAACACGATGGGTCTTCAGATGAGCCGGAATTCGCACTTATCACCTTCCGGTAACGAACCAACCAGCATTAACCAACCAGACCACACGATACTCATTATAATAATAATTTTATGAATAATTTTATGAATAATTTTAATTTGAATATAAATCTTTTAAAGTAGTTGGTACAATGATTGAATTCTTATTTTATTTGTACAATGATAGAATTAATTAAATGAATTGGTATATATAGAATTACTCACATTCCTTTAATTTATATAGCATTTAATTATTCTCTAGCGAATTGTTTTAAATACTCTAGTATAATAAGGAGGAAACGTTTGAAGGGCGTAATATGTAAATACACAGTTTTTGACAAAACTAAATAAAACTTTTAACATTGTTAATTGTGTTAATGTATTAAACGAATCTTAAAACTTGAGACAAACTTATGATGCGATAGAAATTTAAATAAAGACTAGAAAATATAGAAGCAATTTATTAAACTCAATTACAAATTTTTGTTTTTTAGTTATTTATATATTTTCATTTATTTTTTAAAATCCCCTACAATTCAATTATGTAATACGTAAAGTGTCAATATATCAGGAAAACATGTGTTACATCTCATTTATGATAATTTGATCTAGCAGACCGGGTTATAAAAGAAATTGACTGCTAAATAACTCCAGATTTGCTGTGGTATAAACTTAAGAGTTTTCTGGGATATAAAGTATATTATTTTGCGGTGATAAAGTGCTGTTATAACATTTAAATCAGAACTGTGCCGGCCGATGGCTGAGTGGTTAGCGTCCCTGACTTTTAGGATGTTGGTTCCGGGTTCGAATCCCAGTTTAGGCATGGACGTTTCTTTTCTCCCTCTCTGTGTATCTTTGTTCTTTCTTCTTCTGAGATGGCCAGTTCTATAAACGGGTTATGGTGGTGTGACGCGGGCAATGCTATTTAAAAGCTCGCTATTTTAACTTTTAAGTATTAATTTGGAGTTTTTCTCCATTATTCTTTTAAGATGTAACAATTTTTAGCAATCACTTACTTACTTGAGACTCAATAATATAAAAATGATATCAATATATACAAGTATATACAAATGAAACTAAATGATTTATAGATACTTAATAAATCATTTAGTTCCCTATTGCGAAAGAAAGGTTTATGTATTGATGCTATTTTTTACAGTATTTACAATTGTTTTGACAATTTTCGTTAGGAGGGAAAATGTTTTTATTCAAACTGAAATAAAGTTTTCACATTAAATATCCATAATTTTGTATGATAACGCAATTGAAAATCATTTTTTCATTTAAAATTTCTTGTTTGTTGATATCGTAGCATTTTAAGTTGTTGCAATGCATTACAAGCATTTTAAGTTGTTGCAATGCATTAAGCAAACATTTTTTTTTAATTTATTGTTTGATACACAAAATTACTGGAAACTTAGTTATGAAAATAAGAATTTATAATTACATTTCTAGTTTCTTTTCTTCATAAAAATAACATTTTCACTATTGAAAAGAAAAAATTTCTTATTTTATTTAATAAAAGTTTCACACTTATTTTGTTTATACTTATTTTCACACTTTTTTTTTCTCAATTATACTATTTCTCATTATACTACACATATTTTATATACAACACATACTTTATTTGATACAATTTTGTAATATACAACACATATCTTATAATATAGGAGACGACTTAACTTTATTTACATTTAAAACACATTTCCAGTTAACGTAATTCAATAGGAAATGAATTACCAGTAATATAACTCAGTAGGAAATGAATTAACTTTTACATAATTTAATAGGAAATGAATCACCAGTAACATAACTCAGTAGGAAATGAATTACCTTTAACATAATTTAATAGGAAATGAATCACCAGTAACATAACTCAGTAGGAAATGAATTACCTTTAACATAATTTAATACGAAATGAATCACCAGCAACATAACTCAGTAGGAAATGAATTACCAGTAACAACTTAACAGGAAATGAATTACCATATGCAAATCATTTATCGTTCATCAATAGCAAGCTATAAGTCAAAACTGTTCCAATGACAGTCAATATTAGACCTCTTTTGAAAAAAATCAAATCGCAGGCTGATAAAGTGATGTGAATCTTATCCGTTAGGAGTTCGTCAAATCCCATTTTCTTCGAATTCAGGCCAAGTAACGATCTCTTCTCAAGTTTTCGCCAAAAAGTCATCATGAAGTTACTCATATCGATTTCCACCTGACTTCCGGCCCATGTTATTGCAAATAAAACCATAAATGCTATCAATAAAGTGTATATGAACAAAATGATTACAAGAGCTGTGGTCTGATTCATGTCAGACATTGCAAATAAACCGACCACGCAAAAGAACGCCCAGAAATTCGCAGCATAAACAAAAAATATCGGAAAAGAAAACAGTTTCTGCATCATGATCAAATTGTCAACAATTTTTACTTTTTCTCCAAGCAATTTTATTTGTTCATGTTCATTTAAAGCTTCTGGTGGACACTTATCAAGAAAGTCAGTCAATAATTTAATATGTCGACAGAATATGTGGCACATACGGCAATACAGCAAGGTGGTAATACACGTTGATGTAGGATAAGCATAACTTAATAATAAGAATTTGACGAACAAAATTGCAGTTTCCATTGTATTGTCAAAATGGTATCCAAAAGTAAAATATACCACATTTCTTGGATCTTTTTTTATGTAACAAATGCAGAAAAATGCTTGTAATAAAAGAACAAAGTATATAATAACGATACTAGCCACGTATGATTTTCTATTTATATTTCCATATGCACATACAAGACGTCTTAGCAGTTTCAGTATCTTTTTCTGTCGAAATTTTATTGCAAGCCATGAGCAAACACTGAAAGATGTACATAGATTCGTTATAATTAATTCTTGCCAAGAAATACTTCCATGTGATATTTCAACGCAACAAAGAAAAAATTGTTCTACGCAACCGTATAATACAAGCAAAGTAAGCACTATACTAATAGTTTTCTTCAACCTGCAGTGCGTTCTACATTGGATGAAAAAATCACAAAATAAAAATTCAAATAAGAAGCAACTCTTGAAACTGATATTTGCCATTGGCTTTGCTAGTTTGAATATATTAAAATAATTTTGCTTGATTTTCCACAATATTTATCTGTTAAATGACGTATTTTGTCTTTGTTCTGAAACCCTTTGAATTCAAATTCAGAAACTGAAATACAGTCTCAACTTCTCATTTGTTCCATAATTGAGTGAAATCGATAAAATAAGAAGAAATTGCTATTGAAAATTTTACTGAGTAAATAATACAATTTCGTGATGAATACTAAATTGAGTATTTGCATTTTACTACTTATAAGTTCCCTTGGAGTATAAATTATCTAATCAATCAACTTTGCCAAATACAAAATTACTGTATCTATTTAGTAGGCGAATATTTCTTAAATAAATGGTTTAAGAGTTAGAATACTTTCATCTAAGAAAGGTAATAAATTAGAGATAATTTACGTACTTAAGTCTGCCAGAAAATAATTACGTTCATAATAGATACAGTTTACCAATATACTGATAAAAAAAAAGTATAAAGGAAACGAATATATCTTGCACGGAATAGGAAAATTTCAAGCTTCAGTTCAATTTACATGATTTATTTCTTAGTTTGCCAAAAATAAAACTTTTCCAGAAAAAAATAAGCATTTTAGGTTACAGCTATTGATTTCTTTATTGAAGTGTAAATATTCATTTTACTTGTCAATTGAATACAAAAATAAAAGTACCCATTAATATGTTATGTAAGTTATATTGGTTTCTAAAAATAGCAAATTTCACTGTTTGAATAAGTTTTTAAAGTAAAGTAACTAAATTTAATGCATATTCCAGTTCAGTTCAAATTTATATTAATTGGATTTCGTTGTAAATTATTATGATAAAAATAAGATAGTGGAAATTTCTAAAATAATTAGTTTTATATCTAATATTTAATTTTCATTAATATATAAAAATGCTAATTGTGATCTTAATTTTAGTAAACACCAAAAATTATTTTTGGTATTATTTACAATGAATAATAGATAACAAAATAAAGGATTTTAAAATACCCCGAAAAAGGAATAACAAAATTGCATAAATGGGAATTGATTCAAAGAGTTAGGACACAGAGAGTTTTGCAAATATAATTTTAAACGAAACACACACATTGAGTATCTGATTATAAAAATATAATCGATTTAAAAAAATGTAGATATACATTTTGATTGATTTCAACATTCTAAAATAATTCATTTTAATGAACTTTAAATACACTGGCCTCCAAAAATTAAGGACCAACATATTTTTCAAAGCTCATCATAAAAAATTGACTCTAACAACAAAAATTACCATATTTTTTTTATAGAAAACAATACAAGTACAGTGAGAGATTAATATGCAAACACCAGGCTTTTGTGACTATGTGTTTAACTTTTCTTGATTTTCAGCTTTTCGTAGCAGATGCATTGACAATAGTCAATGAGTTCCCGCTTTAGTTTGTCCGGTTTGTGAAACTTTAGACGAGACCCAAAATAAACCAAACATATTAAATTAAATTTATAAACATGAAGAACAGCTTGTTCGGCGAGTGCCGATGTAATACAAATCAAATTGGCAGTCAGCAATCGGTATACAGATTTCGGTTTGCACAACATTTATATATACAATTATCTTTAATTAATTATTTAAGCAATCCTTGTTGCCACAAAATATTATAATTACAATATTAATATACAATTAATAATAATTTATATCATAATTACAATTAATTTAATTATTGTATTAATATGAGAATCTACAAGACAGTTACTTTTATATATCTATTCCTCGTAAATTCTTGTTTTGAAAAATATCTATCCTCGCTCACCGATATTGCATTGACTAAATGCAATGCAACTATAAATTATGTTTATTATAATACACGCACACACACATATATATTACACGCGAGAAAGGTAGATATGAGTAATTATATTTACGTGTTTGAATTTATTCATATCTACCCATCAAAGTGCTTAGGTTTTAATCTACTATCAATATAATTAAAAATGAAAAGGTTTATAAGTATAATTAACCTTTATAATAGAAAAATTATGTTAAAATAAAAGTTTAAGGTTAATTATGCTCTTAAAAATTTTAATTAACCTTTTATGGAGCTATCTCTTAAGTCAAAGAACATTAAGGATTCCAAATGATTCTTTACAAAGCGATTAAAAAAATATGAGCCCATTATACTGAGATAGCAAATTTGTAACAGAAGCAGTATTTGTTAACGTATACATAACTAAATGGTTAATTTTATTTTACGAATTTGAACATCATTTCTATTCTAATGCTCATTAACTAAATCACAATGCAGTAATTATTCTTTTCTCCTATTCACTTTTTTGTTAATTATCACGTTTTTTTCATATGAATAAAAGCCGTTTTGTAATGGAAAGTCTAGTAAAGAGAAAACAAATACTAGTTATTTCATTAGATTTCGGGATTTTTTTTAATAAAATGTATTTTTTATTTACTATAGATTTTTTATCCAATTATGTAAGGACAGTTATAAAGACATGAAAAATATTCAGTTAAATTTATTATATGAATTCTTTAACTTACTTCTTTTTGGTTACCTATACTTCTTTAATTTATATAGTTATTTGATAAGAAATTAAAATTTAATTTAAAATATAAACTCTGAAAAATAGGTATTTTAAAAATTTAATCAAAATTAGTGGTTTTATCTCATAGTTTATGTACAACTAAATATAGAAAATATCTCAAATAGGATTGTTGTTGTTGGATTTACCCGAGATTAAAGAAGCTAAATCCAGTAGATGAAACTGTGCACACTGAAGAAGTCCACACCTAAAAGTGAATTGTCAGTAAGCTCCTGTCTGGAGAGGCCCAGGACTGTATCCCAGTGTACGGCACGCTATTAAAACAAGATGGCGGACAAGGAGCGTACCGTTCACTGGGAATTAACCGAGGGCCAGATAAGTAAGAATGTGTTCAGGAGAAGCCTTCTCCAAAAAACAATTGGTGCACTCTTCAAATTGCTTGGATCCCCCAGAGAGCTTTACAGTTTTAAGTTGTCCACTGAGAAAGCAAGTAAGCGTGGTTTAATCCTGTCTACTGCATACAAGAGTCTGAGAACTCCCTGGGCGACAGCTCTTACACCAGTGATGAACTGGAGGGGTAGGCCATATGATTTTAAATTGGTTCTTAGCTCTCGAAGAAATTTCCAAGTAGGAAAGAGGTGCAGCGAGCTCATTGGCATATCGCCAGTACCCCCCTTGGCCAAGGTGTCAGCTATCTTATTACCCTCGATGTCAATATGAGAGGGAATCCACCCTAGGTGGATCTGATGGGACAGGGAAGCCAATCATGGTTAAAAGTAGCATGTGAATTTGAAAGCCACTTGAATTTCTTAATGTTCAATGCTCGTTGTTTATGTACAAATGACTATAGCTACCGAAGGATGCCAGCTTCGTGGTCATAGCTTCTAGTGAAAAACGCATATTGAGTTTTCGGAGTAAAAATTACTATTTGGAATGATAGCTGTATTTATAATTTACTTAATTTTATTTAAAATGCTTTTTTTTGTACCATGAAATAAGATTTTAGATATAGATTAACTTGAAACAAATGGAATAATGAATGTTTAAAAATTCCCTTTAGTTACGAAATCAATAAATATCAAATTCATTTCATTCACATTCTAGTGCATTTTCTCTATCAATAGCACATAATACAAAGTGTAAACACATACACAGCATTGGATAAAAATAATGTTATTTAAAAAAAAAATAGCAAATAATACTCTAAGAAATATGGAGTGGTAATGTAGGAAAAAGGAAAATTTCTCCGTCTTAAAATCTGTTCTTTTATTACCTGAAATTCTCGAATTTGACTATTTAAAAAAAAGTTGTGCGTTTTAATTTTTAAAGGGAGAAGAACATTGGAACGTAATATTGCATTGTTTAAATTGTTTATATGGAATTAGCAACTTAAGAAGGAATGGAAATCAATATTAATTATATATGTGTGTGTGTGGTTTAAACTAATAACAAACGCTGTAATCAAAATTTTGATATAAAACATGGTTTTTATTTCAAGTTAGTCAAAGACCAACATCTTGATATGAATTTCTTTCCACTCCGTTCAGCTATTCTCAATTAAAAAAGTTCAATATACAGAAATAAGAATTTTATTCATGTAGATAAATATTTTCTCAGTTTAAGTAGATAAAGAAAGCAGTTTTTTTATTTTATTTTTGTATAGTACCAGCCAGGATGGCAAAGTAAGGTGCTCTGCTTTACTTTTCCGACAGAACCATAATTTAGTATGGAGTCCGACTTCCTCAGTACACACAAGCCATAGGTACATATTTATAGGGTAGGCAACTATTCATTCAAGAAAAGGACAAAGACAGGAGAGAGAGAAAGAGAAATTACATCCATTTCCGAATCGGGATTTGAACCCAGGACCTTCCTATCCTGCACGCTGACCACTAGACAGGGTGGGGAGCGAAGAAATCATAGTTATGAAAAGGGAACAAGCTAGTTTTTTTCCTTTTCATGACAATAAAATATTCATGTTATAATATAAAAACTATTTCTTGACAATATTTATAATACAGTAGATATTTGTTTTTACGAACCTCAAATTTATGAATACTCACATTTTTACGAACTAGACACTCGGTTGTCACAATGGTAATTTAACTACCATTTATGAATTAAAATTTTGAAAAATCTCTTTTTTTGCGAATTTTCGTTCTTGTCAAATAGATTTCTGTTTCATTTTTTTTTTGATATTTTTGTTCTGATGTTTTCAAGTTTTTATTTGATATTTTTATATGAAGCTAGAGAACTTGGTACGTTCTTGAACAACGAAGCGACATGCAGGTATTCCAGAGATTGTGGGAACAATAGTCGAAGACACATGGATATTAAACATTTGAGGGAAAGAACTGTGGTGCCGAATTCAATTCTTGTTTTTCCCGTACGTAGGAACACACACACACACACACAAAAAAACTCCTCCCCGGACGTAAGAACAAATAAGGGTTAAAAGTCGGCAAAGAACCTCTTTGCTGCCTAAAATTTCTTTCGAGGATTTTTTGAATATAGACTCACATGTGATATGTACGGTAGAAATATTGGATGATAAAAGTATTGAGAAAATAAGAAGAGATAAAGAGCTTTCAGATATTAAACAAGAAAAGGATGTAGTTCAAAAATCACCTGCAAAACAAACAGCTGTTGCAAAACAAGCCAATTTAATTGCCTGCAAAACAAGCAGCTGAGTGGCTAAAAGATTAAAGTACTTTTTAGAGGAAAAAACAGCAAATAATTTATAGATTGAAAAAAAATGGAAAAATATATTTTCAAAAATGTAATTATTAAATAGAGAAAAAAAGATTATACTCTGTCTAATTTTCATCAATATAGCGTAATACTATTTTTAAATAGGAATTATATTTTGCTTGGGTTTCTTATAATGCATTCTAAATAATTTTTTCTAATGTAGCATTTTATTTATAAAGAAAAAGTAGTATGGTAAAATCCTAATAATCTAATACATTATTTTTCTATTTTACTAACTTCCTATTTTACAATGTATTTTTCAGGTCTTCACGAGTTCGTGTTTTATGCATACATACTAATATTGAAATTACTCACCCACTAAAATATGAACATTTAGGATAATTTAATATATTTATGATTTTTTTTATGTTTTACTATTATAAATTAATTATTAATTCCTATTATATTTATTATGCTTGAATTTTAAAATGGAAACAATACGAACTACATTACATTTCATATTCTCTTGAAGTATTTTATTCTTATTCATCAGTTATTGTTTTAAATTAGTTGTGTGAAATCTTACTTTTATGGTTGAAGGGATGAGCGTTACTACCCCTGGTAATATTGGGTATGGAGCACCAAAAGGCAGAAGAATGACTTCCCCCGCAAAATATTCTTCCTCAAAACAGTGCATAATTTTGAACCATGGACTGCTAGACAGTGTCCGCCATATTCTAAGGTTTATTTCACTTAGAGAACATGACTAATACATATTCTACTTCCCCAAAGCCGTATGCATGAACATAAAGGATCTTCGGTTACGTCGAATATAGAACTCTCTACCATTCGGTAATGAGAATGATGTGTTTTTCCCAACCAGACCACCAAAATCTCACATTTTGTATTCTAAATAAAACTAATTTGTTTAACTATCTGTCACATACTTATATTTAAAATAGCTTATTATGATTATTTAATGTCTGAAATAATAATATAATCACAGTTTCCATACTGTTGTACGTAATGAAAAAAGAAATTATGTAAAATTCACGCGAGTATTTATAAACAAACAACGTAAATATTTTTTCCTTAATGCAAGCTATTTTTCACTTCATTCGAAAAGTTTCACTGTAAAAGAGCTCGAGATAAGAAAACGTTAAATAAAACAGCTGTTTGGGTGGATGATTCAAAGTTGTTTTCTTTTCGATTCAGTTGTGTCTTGAAATGTCTGTTTTTTATTCATCAGGACACCCCTTTATCTCTTTCGGATTCTGTGGATTTCGCAACAATGTGCTTAGTTTAGGTCCTTAGATTTTAAGATTTGATTTAAAAGTCATGAGAATTCTGAGAGATTTTATAAAGCTTACTGATTACTTGGCGCTTTGAAATGAAATATTTATTTTAAAGCATGAAAATTTTTTTAAAAATGCATAAAATAACATTTACATTTGTATAAATATAGCTTTTGTATGAACATCCTATATTTGTCATCCAAATGGTTATTTTTTATATTATATTTTATGCAGAATATATTTAAGTAAACTATAATAAATATTCATATACGATTTAAAAGCATAAATTCAGTTATTGAATCAAATATTTTTAATTTAAGGGAAATATACTGAATTAAAAATTTAAACCATGGAAAGTATATTTTAAAAGACATTTCTAAAAAACATATTGATTGTAAACAGATTTTTCTGCAAAATACATTTTAAAATATATTTTTATAATAAAGTAAAAAAATGTTACAGCCTGAAAGCATCAAAAAGAAAGTATAGATAATTACAGTTAATTAGAACAAGACTACTCCATATTTGATAGAAAAGATTTAAAAAAAAACCTTTAAGATACACCAAACAAAATAATGAACAATTTTGGCTGTAAAATTCACGTCATTATAACCTTGAGAGAAATGCATTATTGCAGATACAAAATTATTAGAAATGCAGATACAAAATTTTGACAGTAGTTTATTAAAATAAATCCTAATTAGCCAAAGTAGTGCTTCCAGATTCCATTTAAAGATAAGTTCACTAAATTGAACATTTAACAGAATAATTACGTTTACACTAACAATGTCCCTATCGTTTATTTAGCATCTTTTGTTAATTGACCTATACAATTATGATTTAAGTGTATGACTTGATAAATCTAGTCTTAAGTTTAGATGCACATTTAAGCAGTAGCTTTGATACTTTTGCCATATCGTCTGAATAAGCTTCTATTTCAAACAAGCTGAATGGTGTCTTACAGAAGAAAAATGATTTTCATTAGTTCAGCGTTAATATTTACGAATGCAGAAGGAGAAATTTTAACCGTCTAACCTGTTATTTGTTAGCATGTTGCATATTGATGTTATACAGATTATGGCAGTCTTAGAAGATAGTTGCTAACACATTTTTTCTATGGAACTATGACTCTTAGTCTTAATAAAAGAAGACATTTTACAGTCAATACTTTATATGGTACACGTCACCTAAATGTTTTTTATCTGTTAGTCAATGCTTGGTATTGCACAACTCTTAAGACATATTGTAAATAATAACCTTCCATGGTTTGCAGACCAGATAATTTTGTAACAATGAAACTAATATGGAACATATACAGAAGGTAACTTCAACCGCTTAGGGATATTACCAAACTAAATGACTACTACTACTAGCCAACACCCACCCTTGGCTGTTCAGTCATGAGGTGGCGCGCTGACCAGTAGAGACGAGCCCTCTTAAGTTCTTCAGTCTGATCCAGTGTGGAGTGGTCAAGTGCTGGACAGGACTCCAGATGTTCTCCATTCATGACCACAGAGGGTGCATTCTGGCGAAGTAAAGATTTTTATTATGTGTGAGTGAGATGGAAGGTAGTCGTGACTTGTTTTTAGACGAAAGTTGGCAACCATTATAGCTCGAGGGAGGTTGGTATCGATTGGCCCAATGTCGACCATGTCAGGCTTTCACACCTCTTTCTTGCCAGTTGACTCTTTCCCCAGGTATTCCGTCATCCAGGTGTTCACTGTAGAGTTAATTTGTTTCTTTGTAGATCTAAGCGAGGAGAGTTTCTTTGGTTGGGGTAGCTTAGTGCCATTTTTAGCCAGACAATCAGCCTTTTCGTTTCCAGGCACATTAACGTGACTTTGTAACCAAACTAAATGATGCATTGTTATATTTAAGGCAGAATAACTCCAAGAAAAATATTGGTTAATTTATCGGCTCTGTTTCCCATCAGAAATTAACTTGTATAGATGCCAATAATACTTTAAACGCATTTAAATAAATATTATTTTTTTACTATTAATATTAATAAAATGCTCTTTTGTTTTCAATTTGTAATTACAATTTGACCTTCAATAATTAGTCTAACCTGAAAAAAATTCTAATGAAAATTAAGCTCTAATGTTCGTGTTCTGAAAGAAATATTTTTCCTTTTTTTTGAATATTTATTATTCATAATTGGAAAGTTTGATTTCTAGTAAAAAGTTTCTGTGAAAAATTAAAAAAAAAATTGAAAAATAAAGGCAAGTTTGAAAAATTCGAAGAAAATTTGAAAAATAATTTCTTTTGGATTGAAAATTTTTAAAATTATAGACTTTTGAATGACTCAAACAAATTAAACTAATAAAAATGAATACAACAGTTTTTATATATATTTTGTAATGTTTTAAAGAATATACTTGTAAATACCTGAAAGTAGACTAAGTAAAGGTCGTGGTGGCCATGTTGGTTAGGGCGTCGTTCTCGTTACCAAAAGGTGGTGAGTTCGAATCCCGGCTTAACCGAAGATCCTTCGTGTTCACTAATGGCGACTGGGGCACGTAAAATCTGTCGGGTTGCAATGTAATCCATTACAAATTAATACTTCTGGGGGTGGTTGGAGCCAGGCTATGGATCTTCACTGGTTTCCATATCTAAATTAGAAGATTCATATTGTGCTGCTATCTATGAGCCAAAAGTCGTCCTTCCACAAAAAAAATTTTTTTTTTGCAGTTGATTTTATTGCAAAATTTTTAATCGTTAACAAATTATAAAGGTATGCGTTAAAGAGTGACCTATTGAATATTAGAGAATACAGATGAGCTTGTTAATTTATTGATAGAACAATTTGTACTAATGAAATAAATAAGCTTTTTATAATATTAAATAACATTTTGTGGCACTTATAAAGTAAAATCAGCAACTCAATGAAATTCTTTAAAAGGAAATTTTTCAACTTTACTATGAATTTAAAATGATTCTACAATATCAAATCATATTAATGAAACAAAATTATGTTGGGTGGAATCCAGATTATGGAATATTCAAGAAAATATAAATTCAAATATTTACAGTAACTCTTATTTATGTTTGGTAGTACACTTTCATGTATATAAAAAAAGAGATTGAAACAATTTAAAGACCACATTATCTAATGTTTCTAAGACAAAAAAAAGTTCTTATATCCAAAAATCTTTCTAACTTCTTGAAAACAGTTACACAGTTTCATTATTTGTTGGCGTTGTTGATGCCATAAAATCAGTTATATGAGAAATAACGATAATAGTCCAGCTCTTCAGGATGTTTCTTGTAATCATTGGTTATTACCCACTACTTTTTTAGATATCTTTTTATGACGTGAAAAAAGTTTCTTCATAAAAGTGTATTATTGTTTCTATGTAATAAATTCTTTTTTCACATTAAAACTATAGTTTCAATAAAGAAAATTTTATTATTTTTATAAAGATAGATTGAATATGTGTGTTATGAATATGAATAGATAGCATTTATTCTGTATTTATTCTAAAATGAATACTCTGTTACCAGTGAGAGATTTAGTTGGTTGAATTTCTGTTTTTAAAAACTGTCAGTAAAGCAGGTTCCTGAGATAAAAAAAAAATTGCCAAATAGAACCATAGAGTGATTTATAATTTAAAAATTCAATGAAGATATATTGGATATCTTGCATACAAAATTCAGCTTTTGAAAAATCTTGCGCTCGTAAATATATTATATTTGTTGAAGTAAGGAAATAACTTTAAGAGATACCACACATTGACATGTTTATCCATCGCATGACACGGATATCAGTCAATTATAAAGATGGATTGATCTAAAAAAAAGTGATTAATTCATAGTGATGAAAATTACCATCAATTTACGATTGATTAATTTACCTGAATAGGTAATATTAATTCTTAATTATGATCAATTTGAGTAAATGTTTTGTTTAAACTTAGTTTTGTAACTGCTACTATTATTTAATTTAAATAAAAATAATTTTTAAAAATAAACTTTTTTTAAAATGAATACTAAAAATTGTATATTTGAAATAAATATTCCGTAGAAAGCTTTTAATTAAATTATAAGCTATAACAAAATTTCACGGAAAAACTAATTTTCTTTTTAGATAAAGCCACTTCTTATAATTGCTTTTTTCACTGTATTAATATTATTTGTCATACATATGTGAGATATAGAATGCCACAGATGACGCTACTCAACATCATGACATCATCTTAATACTTGCTGCTTCCACAGCGATCCTGGTGTCAAGTGTTAGAAAAGAGTAGATGAAGACGAAAGATGGTCTAGTAAAGACGTATTTGAACCTTGATTGTTGCAAAACCAATAATATTGTTATCGTAACCCTTTGTTGTAATTGTAAATACCTTTAATTGTTGATTATACTATACTTAAAATGCCAATTAGTTGCATTATTTAGTTATTAAACTAACCCACATATATTTAAAAAAAGTTTAACAATAAAATTTTAATTTAAAATTATTAGGATAAATTAAAATTAATAGATGGGATCTCATAATTTAATCCAAGAAGGAAAGGCTTAAAATGTAAAATTGACTGGCAAAAACAACATGGGCAAATAAAAGAGATAATCAAGTGTTGCACTTTTTTGCACCTGTACAAGAGAATGCATTTTCTTTGAGAAACATCAAACGAAATAACATGAAGAAAAAATTGTTTTACATACATAACAATAAGATTAGAAACATTAAAAATTCATAAATTTATGATTACGATGCATCTTTGTGTATAGGAAGTAACTAAGATTTTAATCTTATATAACGATATGTAATATGGTGTTAATATTGCAACATAACATATTGCAATGCAATATTACACACATATTTTAGAAATTACAAGTTTTTAGAAATTAAGTAAAAGTCTTTTTCAATTAAATATATTTATTTTTGGATACATTTATTTTAAGTTCTTCAAAGTTTGAAAAAGAGGTTTTAAAGCATTTACAATGCTTTCGATTCTGTAAGCATCATAACGACCAAAGTACATTTTCGTGAGAATAAAGATTTATTCAATGTTGTTGGCGACGTCTGTAATATCTTAGACAACACAGGAAGTAGGATAACCGGGAAAGATGAGTGCTGAAGCATACCAAACCAAGCTAAGTGGAAAAAAAAAACTTCTGTCAGGAAATGACGTACTTTCTGTTTGTTTTACTTATATTTGTGAGTGGACATTTCGGATGAAACACGTGATACCACTCAGTCGGAAGGAAATCCGCATCTGCAGTCATTTCATGATTGTTTTATTTTGTGTGATCCCAAAATTTTACTGAATGATGATGATAATTGGAAATTGTTTTCGTGTTATAAAAAATTACAGAAAACCATTTCTATATTCTATTGAAATATATTTTGATTACTAACATCATTTATTTTAGAATTTCCTCATATATTTTTAACATATTCCAATATTTTTCATCTCATAATCATTTTATTTGATATTGAAGGAATTTAAACTATTAAATTTAGCTTTTATTATGCAATGTGATTATTTTAAGTTGTGAAACGTGAAAATATTTTATCTCCATACTACCAGTCTGAATATAAATTTTAAATTAAATTTAAAATTCGTTGCTGAAGATTTCTATAAATTTAATCACTTATATGATAATTTTATCATATTTCATATTATGAATATTTTATGAACGAAAATAAATATATTGATATATAAAATAATTTTTTTATAATACTGAAACAGTTTCAAATCGCTGAAGATATCTGTTGGTATGACGCGTGATGATCCTTGCGCTTGATGCTTGCTGCACAAGCAATCTTAATCCTTGCGCTTGATGCTTGCTGCACAAGCGCAAGGATTAAGATTTGGCGAGAATAGAAAAAAAAAAAGAATTGCTTTAAAATTTGACGAATGGAACAATTATCATTAATATCTTAATATTTTCATTGACATCTATATTAAGTATTCTCATCAATTTTCATTAAGAAAATTTAAAAATAAAAATTTAAACATAATATTGTCATTATTTATTTAATCAAATACTGAAAGTTCATCGTTTTTATTTTGATTCTGAAATAAT
>JAPDSC010148625.1:117710-142898 GCA_026290005.1 Latrodectus geometricus
CAAATGAATCTTTAATGATAAATATGAACAAAATACTTTATTTTTTTTTACCCATTGTACTTATACAAAATATTGAAATATTCTCAAATCCACCTAACATTTGTTTTAACTAGAAATTTAACTGGAAATTGAGGTAGCACACACTTGAGAAATGTTGTGCTTAAAAGTATATTTTAAAATAAAGAGAATTTAGCTTTTATAAATTATTTAACTTACATATAAACTTTATTAAAAATAGTACGCTAATCAAGAAATTTTGTCAAGTAGACTAGGTAAACAAAGTTTGACATACAATTGTAATTCTCATGGTTTTGAATTTAAAATTCAATTAAGTAATTTAATGTTTAATTTTTAAGTATCATACTCATTTCCTTAGGCAACTCTAAAATTGGGAAGATTATCTTAATGTTCTCATAATTTTGTAATTTTCATTCTTTTCAACTAATTTTTGAAGAATTAATTATTGCTTAAAATTTAATTTAAATAAGTTGGTTTCATCTTAATAATTAATTTACAGAACTAAAATTGATCACAATGTTTTTCTTATAATTTCCGAATACTATTTATTGATTCCAGATGTTATTTCATTGATTATTATTCCTTTCTAATTAATTTCATTTCATAAATGGTGACTGTGCAGTTTTAAATCTATATTTAAGTAAATAAAATATTTTAAGGGGAGCTGAGTGCAAGTTTACATTACAAAATTATAAATTTTATTTTTATTTCAATTCATAATTATCTGTTGCTTTCATAACAGGAGATAATTCACTGAACGAATTCCTGTTTCTAATATGCATTAGGACATGAAATTACCTATGTAGAAATGCTTCTAATTTAATTCCTTTTCTTTTATCTAGTTAATTACAAACTATCTACTTAGTTATCTACTATCTAGTTGGACAAATATTATGTATTGTACCAAGTAAGAACTTAACGGGAAACAAAAAAGAATGTCAAATCAGACCAAGGAGGCAAACCTCCCTTTCATAAAACTGAAATACAATCTCTTTGGTTAACTTGCACTTGCACGTCACGATTTAGAGATAGAAACGTGACCCAATCGTCCAAGAAACCACACCAAGAATAATTCATAGATAAAATTTGACGAGAAAGCCCTTTTGTAAGCCATTTTTATGAAGTTCTTTCATAATTTGAGAACGTATATTAATACTAGACATAACAGGAATATATTTTATAGTCACAAGTATGTATATTTTAGTATTTAAATCCCTGCTCATTCTGTAGAAATATTATAAGAAGTTGGTTTAAATTTAAATGACATATTTTATCTACAGAGATTTCATGACATAAATGTAAACTTGAAAATTTCTCTAAAAATACTGTTATTGGAATCAAATCTTTAAGAATTTCACATTTTTTTTTATCATTAACAATTGTTTTTATATGAATATTGAGTTACATTGTTTATAAAATGTAAAAGTTTATTGAGATCACTTTGCAAAAATGTTTCAACCCTAAAAGTTCTCAAAGTCACCAATGAAATTATAAGCTAAATATTAATTTCTATTTTTGTTCTATTGTGATATTTAATGATTTTGATATTCTCTTGAATTTGATTACATCAGGTTTAAAATATAATATGAAGTAATGGAAAATGTAAAGCACTTAAATGAAATTTAAAAGTTTAAATCATTAAGTTAATTATAATCGATTTATTATTTTTCAAATATTTAATTTAGTATATAGATTTTTCTTATATTAGGTGGTTTGATCTTTGTATATGGATATCTGTATTTTGATCTTTGTAGGTGGATATCTTTGTATATAAATAAACTTTTATGTTTTTGAAAAGATTAAAAAGAGTATGGTATTGAATAAATGGATTGTGTTTTGAATTTTTATGTGTAAAAATGTAGCCTACATATGAACATTTTTTTACCAATTCTAAACATTGTAACATTTTCACTTTGTTTTGTTTCTCTTTTTTGCTGGAAGTTTACTTAATTAATACACATATTTAGAGAAGTTTTTATTTTCAAGATTTTATTTGTAAATATTATATAAATTTTGTAGGAAAATTATTGCCTAATTTATTTTTAATTTGTCTTATTAACATTCCGATATCGAACATTTACCATATACATTGATATTAAAAGAAATATTTTGTGATCTCTAATATCAGTTACATATCAAATGAATAGTTGAATCATAAAGAAGATATAGTAAATAATAGTTTTATCATTATTATTAAATGTAGTAAAGTAACTGTTATAATTTTAATTGGTACTTTGGGAATATTCCGTTGACCATTTTCACCAAACTTGATATTATTATTTGATAAATTTATTTTATGTTTATTTTTGAAATTTTTTTTCACGGTTAAACTAGCGCCAAACCTAACAAACGCCAAAGGACTTGGCCAAATTTAACTAACGCCAAAGGACTTGGCGTTAGTTAAATTTGGCGCTACTAGTAACGCCAAAGGACTTGGCGAGTGTTGGCAGGTCGACGGGATAGTCAGAAAGTACTTTTTAATTAATTTATTTATAATTTGAGCAATCCCAAATTTGCACTTAATTTTTCATTCATTTTGATTATATGATGATTATATGAATAAATAATGCATGATAATTATTTGAAACTAATTATATTATATTAAAAAAATGTATATTTTTTAATTCAATTTATGCACACAAACTTGTCAATTGAATTTATCGTATTTTACCTCGGTTTTCCGATTCCCAGAAATATTCTTCAAATGTTTTCTAGGTTTTTAGAGCGTCGAATGTCAAAGAATAAATACGTCTAAGGAAATTGCTCTACTTTCATAGATAAAACCCTTCTAAGTTTGACAATAGATTCGAGAAACTCTATGCTTCAACCAAAAAGAAAATAGTTAAGAGAAAAATTGAATTTTTTTTACTTGAAAAAAATCGTTTATCATTTTTGACTTGTATTTACCGTATTATTCAGATTTCTACTACGCTCATAAAAGATTTATCTACAAGTATTTCTACAAAAATATTCAATAAAATAGGCCAGTTAATTTAAAAATTATCTGATCTATCTTTCCTTGATAAAAAATTATGATATAATTGTGGATTACAAATATTGTGAGGAAACGAATATTATATAATTAATATTATCAAGCTTATGGTTTCTTTTTCATACTGATTGTATTGAAAAATTCAATAAAAATTTATTAGAAATAAGCAAATTTAAATATATAAATCAACGAAATATCAGTTAAAGGAAGAACAGAGTTACTTATTTATATTTGATGTTAGGTAAATGAAAGGAAATGAATTTGAAAAAAATTAATCTCTAACATTTTTAGAGGAAATGTTTACTTGGCCATTTTTATATTCAAATTATTTAGTTTGATTTCTTAGCATAGCTAATTTTATAACGTGTATTAAAAAGCATCGAAATAATTTTTGTTTGTATTTACTTAGATATCCAATTTTGATGAAATTTTCATAAATAATATAATCTCTTCTCAAGATTAAGTAATGAATGTTCAATAAAAATATAGAAGAATTTGACTTACTTCTCAACAAGATGATGTTTTTTTATTAATGATTTGAAAAAGGGCAATTTCAATATTAATATATTGAGTTTTAATATGAAATATTAACACAAATTATTATCCGTTTTAAAAGTATTGTAAATCTTATGGAATTCATCTTTTATAAAATTTATAAATTAAATAAATTAGATACCAGTCTAAAATAAATATGAATTTAAAATATATTTAAAACAAAAGCTATAGTACTTTTTTTATCCAAAGATATGTATTGATTCTTCTGAATGTGATTTAATTAATTAACGAGAATCTGTGTGAAAGCTCAAACATATGCATTAAAATACACGGAAAATTAAAAAGTTTGATAGAAAGGACTTATCTTTTAAAATAAATATAATATTAGTCATAATAATCGATTCATATGACAAATATATAAGTTTGGGAAAAAGGAATCCATTATTTTTACGTGAACTTTTTGTAACTTCTTTCAGATTCGCTTTGTAAAAAGGTTTAAAATGGTTTTCATGTAGATTTTTAGGTCTTGTGCGAAGCTACGACTGCTGACATGCTGTCAAGTTTGATCATTTTTGATATTTTATAGACATTCTCTACGATGTTGTATCCATGCGAGGTGCATCTTTAGCATCCAAATACCCAAACGGAATCGAAGAAACCAAAATTGTGCGTAACTGGTTGTTACAGTCATATACAGGACGATAAACACCTTTTACAATTTTAATCACCTGGTTAGCATTTTCGCCATTATAAAAGAAAAACTAAAATGTATCAAATTTTCTGTTTGTTGTCTTCTATTTTTAAAACCTTGTACTCGTAACTGAATTAATCAAACAAAAACCGCAAGAGAATATTTTAGTGTCAAATGTCACCTTTCCAACGAGCATAAATTTGAAAGTGTTTGATAGATACCTCACGAGATAGCGATCACTACAGACGTCTACCGAAAAAATAATGGATAACTTTTTCGCCAAACTAATATTTTGCATATGGGTTTGCTACAAAAGGAATTTGTTCTGCGGTAAAAACAACATCGTTGTTTTGAAATAATTATTCAGAATGGAATTCAAATCTTTTATCATCTATTTCAAACTGTTTTTAAAATTTCTATGTAATTTCTTCAATGTTATTGAAATTTGTAAATACAGTTTTTATAGCAGAATAAATGTTATTCTTATTTTTCAATTTTTTTATTCAAATACTTATAAAAACTAAATACTATCTGATATTTTGAGACTTCTGAGAAATTTTGGCAGTGTTTTGGATAACGGTTTATTTATTTTAACTCATTTATTTCAAAAATTGGTAAATAAAATTTGTGCTAAAATTTGCCTTATTTTGTTATTATAAAAGTCATCAGAGGAAAACACTCATACAATAAGTTTTTATTATCATCATAAAATGCAATAATATTTTTTTCATTAATTAGTTTTCATGCAATAATTAAATATTTTATTTTTAAATTAATATTAAAATATAATTAAGTAATTGTCTCATTTTGTAAACCAAGTGTTGGCCGCCCATATCGTCTAATGGTCAGAGTGCTTGACTGCGGATAGGGATGTCCTGTTTTCGAATCCGTGTTCGGCATGGATGTGCTTTCTCTTTCTCTCTCTCCTGTATTTGTCTTTCCTAGTATGAATGGTTGCGTACCGTATAAATGGGTATCTATGGCATGTGTGTACTGAAGAAATGGGACTTCTCACTAAATTGCTGTTCACTTGAAAAATGGCACACTACATATTGCTAACCTAGCTGGCATTCGACAAAAAAAAAAATTGTGAATTTTTTCAAATTATAAATGTTTGATTATGTTCTCTTTCTGTGTAGGTGAATGATATAATTAGAGTTTTTCAACGAAATATACAATTTTGTTTCCTGAGAAATACAAATGCAATACAAAGCACATATGTTTCTTATATTTATAATACCAGTAAGGGATTTGCTGACCTAGCGTTATGTAATTATATATCTTTAATGCAAAATTGATAACTTCAGAGACAGGAAGTATATTGCATAAAATTTTATCTTTTAACATTATGTATTAAACACAATTTGCATTCTTTTTATTATTCATTATTCTTAACTTTTTCAAGCGTTATTTTTTGAAATTTTTTTTGTATATATAAGGTTTATTGTGCTTGTTTTCATAATCTAATCTAATATAATCTATCTTTATTATTATTTTATTATTATATTATATTATCTATCTATAATATTAAATAAATATTATTTACGTGGTAAATGACATTTTCTCCACATTAAGATAAAATATATTATCATGCATATTTCATTACTTGGATATTAGTAAAAAAAAATATAGAAAAGTGAAAGCGATAAATGTTAGATCATATAACAGTTAGCATCAGCCTTATTATGAAAACTTAGAAATTTCTAATAAATAATTTTGTTGTAAATAAAATTATTTGGTATCTTTAAAATTACTTTATGCTTTGAAGAATAATTATTTCACTGTTATATGCAAGTCATCTTACAAACGATTGTTTTTCATGTTTATCTTTGATGCAACTTTTCTAAATAGTTAATGAGTCTTAAAAAATAGCATTTTCTGATTTTAAGTTTATGGCTCAAATAGTTTTTACAGTACTGCCTTTTTTATTTTGATTGATGATGAATGTTACTCAAGCGAAGAAATGTTTTCATGATAAAACTTCTCCTTGTCATTTTTTAATAGCATTGAAAAGATGAATAAAATATATTTCTTTGTATAAAAGCAATTTCGTTATGCTTTTTTATAAAGCATTAAACTCTGCTTTTTAACTTAAAATATTTGTATAATATTATTTCTTTGACATCTTTTATTTTCTTTTTACTTTTTGAGCATAGTGTTCAACTGAATCTGAATCAATTTTCTCTTTTATAATTTGAAACGAAATAAATTTTTCTTTCTAAATGTTTAATAAATGGTGAAATCTTTATAGCTATTAAATTATAAAAGTACTATTTTATTAAAGTTGATTTGAAATATCATATTGAGCGTGTTAATAATATTTGGAAAGGATTAAAGTTTGAGAATATTGCTTCCACGGATAATCTTTGAATAATTCCACAACCAATAGTACTATCCTAATCTGTAAATAACTATTTTCAATAAAAATATATTTGTCTCTCCAAATTCTTAAAAAAATCATCCAACGTTCTTAAAAGATATATGTTGGATAGTTATTGTATAATAATGTGGCTCTTAAATTAAGCAGAGATTAATGGATCTTCATAAACTGATACTAAAATGTCCAGCGTCGCATGTGAGGATAAATTTATATAATAGTAAGGCTTTTAAAAAAATTTCTTCCCGTTTACTTAGATTTCTCAAAACTCAAAAATCTCTGAAATCATGACTTGTAATAAATATTTTAATAAAAGAGGCTTAAAAAGATTAATAAAATCTCTACCAACATGGAAAACATCAGTATATAATGATGTGGATATCATTTCAATTAAAAGCATAATAAATTTTCTTCCTTTCTACCCAAGGTTCTTAATATTATTAATCTTTCCAATGATACTAAAATACATAACATCAAACTTACAGAAAATTTGAAAAAAATCTCATAACTTTAAATCAGATTAGATATATTATATCATAATTGTAAGCGATTTCTATTCACAATTGAAATGCTTTTGGAATAAATAGCAACGAAAAAACTAACCTATGTTTTAGAAACGACCAGTAGTCAGAACAACTACTACCAATATTGTTTTTGGCAATATAGAATAATATCCACAAATGATCTTTCTTAAAACAAAACCAACCTTTGGATAGCTCCTAAATTGAACAGCGATTAATTGATCTTAAAAAAGTCCAGCATCTCCCATGAGGATAAATTTATGTGACCACAAATCAATGAAATTAAAACGTTAATTAGTAGAAACCTTGAAATGGTGTATAGTTCTTTTAAAAAATGATACCAAACTTTAAAATCAGATTATCGATTAACAAAAAGTTTTTATTAAGTCTTAGTAGTATGGAACTAAATTTATAATATTCCATTTAAAAAGAGTGGAAGCCATCTAGGTAAACATCATAGTTCAGAAAATAAAATATTTATTACGTGGCTCAAAGGCACCGTGTGTCACTGGCACAATTAATTAAATTGCTCTTAATGAATAACACATATGGTCACAGACTTCCTATTGCTTCATCTATAGCTTTTACTATTTGGAGCAAAATCCATTAGATTCTGTTCAACTGTTAGTGTATTTGTGTTCTTTACTTCCTAGGGCAAAGTGAACAACTTCCAGTTTGGTTTTTGATCGAGTGAGTTTGGCAGCTCTCTCGATCAAAGTGTTGGCAGTGAGCTGTTACTGTAGTTCGTTTGAATAATGTTTTAAAATTTAGGCCTTATATTTGATTATATAAATAATGACTTGGGGAAACATTTTTATGTTGATACAGGAAAGAACCGCTTTCAAATTGTCAACAGAAGCATACTATTATTTTAAGTGCTGTAGAGACATTGAATAAATTTGTATCGCAAATTGATGACACATGATTTAGCAGCGAATTATTTATTGTATTTTAGGAATGCCCAAAACACAAAATAAAATCAAATGAAATTATTATAAACGGAAACACTCTTAACATTCACCATAAACATAATTTCACTCTTCCTCTTCAAAAACCAAAACAATCTGACGTCATCTCGCTGCCTCCACAGCGCCATCTCGCAAACGTCGAAATCATTACAGTGTCTTCGTATTCACCAGAATAAGTTAAACTACAAATTGAAATAATGGGTCAAGCTCGTACCGAGATATATAGCCCTAAAGTATGCTATGAGTAGTAAATTTTGCAATATACTTCAGTAACTATCATTCGATGGTAATTGAAAGGCATTAAACTGCTACATCATGCAACTGAACTCGATTCATCACATCACATATTATTCTTAAACTGTTCTAAATCTAATCAATTTTATGATGAAAATTTAGTGTGGCATGATAAGTGTAAGGTCTTCAAACAACAACATATGGCATCAAATATTGTTTTCATCACATCAAGGAAAAATAAGATAAAAAAGTAACATTAACTTCCTTCATTATAGTAGGAACAAAAATTTTTTTTTATGCTTACAAGGGTTCATTTCTGTTCTACTTTCACAATGTTCACAAAATGAATTTCAAAGATTGATCCTGTATCTGAAAAGGCACCACAATCCACAACGAGACTAAGAAGTTTGAAAGGAATGTTGGATGTATTCAAGTGATATGACGTTGGATGTCCAAAAATCTACCTTATTCCTTCCCTTACAATTATGCATGCAAAAGAACTCTCCGTTGTCTCTGTTCTAATTTCTTCCGTTGTAATTATATATATATATATATATATATATATATATATATGTATGAATGTATGTATAAATGAATTGTGTACATCGTATTTCTTTATTTCACTACATCTAAATTTTCACATTACCCACTTTATTATAATAACTGATAACTAAATATTTTCAAAAAATGTCTACCAATTTATTTCTATTATGGGGGTAAGAAAAAACCCGTCCTGGATAATTTTAATTTGAACATCGTCTTTAATATTCATTAACTCAAGTGCCTTTAATATTTCATTAATGTTTAAAGATGATTAAGATTTTTACTTAAGGAATAATTGATATCAACGATCCTATAACTACTTTATTTTGAATAATTTTAAGTATTTTATAAATCAAAAAAATTAAATTGAAGATCCAGAATGAATCATTTTGCATTTTTGAGAATTATGACAAGTGAAATAATTTTCTAAGGATAAAGAAGTTTTTTATTAATAAAGCTTTCAAGAAATTAAATTTACTGAAAAGTTTATTAATATTTAATGATGATGAATTACGAAATGTTTGAATAAAATTAATTAAAAATGATGATCATTTAGATATTTAATTTTTTATTATAAAAATATTTCTTAAAAAAATTACTTATTTCTTAAGAATATAGATTTTAAAAAAGGAAAAGTCATTATACTTTTATTTAAATATTATAATATTAATTAACATAATTTAAAAATCAAAAGACGAGCGCTGAATAGACTTAATATGGCTCTACATATCTTTATCATTACAATAGTTGTTATTCATTATGCAATAATTCATATTTTTCGAAAAGTTATTCATAAAGTACATTGAAATTTAATCATCTACACATTTCACATACCTAAATATAGTGTTAATAATTGGATTCTGAGCTTATGAAAATTTTATTACATTAACAAGGAAGAGATATTACTATAGATATTATTATTACTAGAGATATTATTATAGATATTATTATTACTAGAGATATTATTATAGATATTTGCTAAAAGTTAACAAGCTTCCAAGATGGGTAAGATACACACAGACAGCTGGTAATTACACTGGAATTGTGAGTAGAAAACGCTTTTCTACTTCATTCGAGAGCGTTGAAAAGCACAATCTCTTGAGAAACTTGGGACCAAGATCCTTCTACCCTTGTTATCCAGAAGTACTTCTGCCACAACTCTATGGTCTAAAATCAGGCTTAATGATGTTGTATCGGATACCATATATTATTGTTAAAAAGTATTGTGAAATTAATTCTAATTATTGAAAATTTTAATTAGATAAATAATAGACAAATAAAATCATTTTTTATAGATCAGTATTTTGATACAATCGCTTACGGAACGATTATAATTTTTATTCAGTTATTCTAACAAAATGAATTTTTTTCGTAGTTTAAAGTATATTTAATTTTATATTATTCGTTAGATTTAATTGCATATTATTTTGTTAGATAAAATATTTTACGTGGTGAAAATTATATTTTTCATAAAGATAACTTAAATTATTGGCATTAAATGCGTAATCCATTGATTCGTTAGTAATAAATACATTATGAGTTTCAATTATAATTGATTGGATTTAACTTTAAAATTTTAGTTTGCACTTAAATAGAAAAATATAATTCCTGTTATAATCTTCATTTCCCAGATTTTGAAATATTTAAAATATCATAATTTTATATAAAGTTGATTCAACTCACCATGTTTAAAAATGATGTAATTCTAATCTTTCAACTATTAATCAAATATTCTATCAGATGTTAACCCTTCAAATTAACATTTTGATTCATTGCACGATTAATTTAATATTAATTAGTTTTAATGAAAGTTTTGTTAAAAAAATTAAATATAGAGAAATGTTGCTCAAAATAAGCATTTTTTGTCATAAAAATAAGCATTATCAAGTAGAGGACGTTAACGATTTTAGTCCCTTACTGTCATATAAAAATTCTATTCTGTGGATGGGAAATACCATAAAATCATTAGTATTTTTTTATGAAATAGATATAATATTGTTTCACAATCCTTTTTATTTTATTGTACATGCTAGAAAACTAAAATATGTACAAAAAGTGTGAAAATAATAAGAATTGTAATAATTTATTATATACATATACAAAATCATTAAAAGAATTTATTTCTTATAGTAAATATCACTTCATTATAAAATAATAAGCTTGTTTCTCAAATAAAGAAAAAACTTTATTTATTTTTTATTTTTTTCAACTATAGGACTTCGAATATCAAACAAAACTTCCTTGCTAGTGTTTGGCAATTTTAACTTAAATGGAAAAAAACATGCATCTGTAATAAAATGAAAACAATAAAAATATAAGAACATTGAAACATTAAAAGTTTCTGTTTAACGCATTAAATTCCCTTTTTATTTTACCATTACAAGGTACTTCAACTGAAATTTAGTATTATGTCATTAGCCATTTTAATTTTTTTGCTTTATTTTTTGAGTCAAATGAAAATTTCAGTTGCAAATGTAAATGATACTTGAGGAACATGAGGTTTCATTTTAGTAAAGATGATAATAAAAGGTAATGGTTATGTTTTTTGTTGAAAAATGTGCAAGAAAAAATAATGAAACTTCCTAATGATGGTAAGAGAACTTATTTATGAAGGAAATTTTTTTAAGTAAAATGAATACTCTCACTTCAAGTTTAATTAGATTAGGAAAACATTTTAGAACAAATTAAATTAATTGAAAATGAGAAATCTGGTGTGCATTAAGTCGTTAACAAGTTAATTGAAAATCGTTAATTTAATTTAGCTTCCATTATAAATATCATTAATATTTTAATGTGAATTTAAATTTGAACAAATAACCACCTTTCATTATTAATAAAATACATTAAAGCTATTACCTATAATTTATTTTTAAACATTTTATGAAAATATGGATTTCGTGAAATGAATAATTATTTTGTTACATTAGTGATGTTTTTTTGTATTTAAATTCTTGATTACTTAACACTAAAATTCATCAAATGGTATCATAATTTTGATATATTGCTGTAAAATATTTCTATCTTCATTTCTTTTTTGGGTAAAATAAAATTAAAATACTAAGTAATTTTGTGCTGTTTTTTTTTGAGACGAGGTTAAATTCTACTTGATTGGATATTATATGACTTAGTTTCTAGACTGTTCTGAAAGAAAAAGTTTAAACATCCCTCATAAGATATAAAATTGAAATAATCTATACTAATACATAATAATAAAATACAATATGTAATGAATGTTCCTTTAAAATATTTATTTCAGTTATTTTTTCTGCAGAATAAAATTAAAATAATGTTAATTTTCTGGTAATTTTGTGTCATTTTCTTGTGACGAGGTTAAACCCTTCTTGATCCGATATTATATGATGACTGTTCTGAAAGAAAAAAATTTAAATATTCCTCATAAGGTATGAAATTGAAATAATCTGTATTATTAATAATAAAACACAATAATCTAATTAAAATATGTATTTTAGTTTTTATTTCATTTTATTTAGTTTTTTTTGTAGAATAAAATTAAAATAACGTTAATTCTCCAGTAATTTTGTACCATTTTCTTGCAATGAGGTTAAACTCTACTTGATCCGATATTATATGATTTAGTATCTAGATTGTTCTGAAAGAAAAAGTTTAAATACTCTTCATAATATATAAAATTGGAATAATATATATTAATACATTATAATAAAATACAATAATTTAATTAATATTGCTTTAAAATATTTATTTCAATTACTTTTATGCGGAATAAAATTAAAATAATGTTAATCTTCTATTAACTTTGTATCATTTTTTGTTACGAGGTTAAGCCTTATTTAATCCGATATTATATGATTCGGTTTCTAGAATGTTCTGAAAATAGCAGTTTAAATATTCCTCATAAGATATAAAATTGAAATAATCAATATTAAACACAATTAAAGAAAGTAACAAACATTTTTATATATGATTTAAAGGGATTCTCACTATGTATTTTCTGAAAATAAAATTCTTTCGAATGAAATAAAAACATATTTATATATATACAGTTTAAAACAACCTTATTTTACTATTTGTATTTATTTACGAGTTTTTCGTTCATTCTCAAGATATATGTTAATTAATATATGAGGATGAAACATATTATGACATATCATTTTTTAAAATTAACTAACATTAATGAAGTAGAACACATCTAAGGAAAGTATAGCAGAAAATATTTTATCCATAGCTTTCGAATTTGTAATGCCCAAAAAAATTTTAATAATTTATATACGTATCGTTTTATTTTTTATTAATTCAAATATTGAAAGTTATTCCATATATGATTGCACATGTTAAAGACTATCAACTCAAAAATTCTCAAAGGTAAATTAGATATTCAATTTATGATCAATAAGAAAATGATTTTGAACTGAATATTAAAGTTTTATTAAAGTATTGCATCATGTTGAAATAAAATATAAAATTGTTTTAGATAATTAAAGAAACTAAATATTTAATTTGCTTTACTCTCAATATTTGTCGTTTCTGTACAGAAAAAAATAATAAATATTTAGACATGACGTAATTGCAAATTACTCACAAAAGTCTTTATTATTAAATTAGTAAAGATAATATAATAGCACCATATAATGAAGCTAAGCCTAAATTCTGCTGAAAGATAAAAAAAAAGTTCTGTAAGTAGTTGAGGTGGAAAAAGATTATCAATATTTTTATCATTAAACAATGTGTACCATTATTTACTTACTAAAACAGTTATATTAACTCCACTGAGTTCAATATAATTTCTAGTTTGCAGTTCAGTGAACCGGGAATAAGAAGTAAATATGAAACAGATTATTACAGCAAAAGATTAGAATGCAAACGATATATATCATTAAGAAATTGTAAGTTACCAGCTAAGAAAATGTTTAGTTCTTCTATCTTTAATTTATGCTACATCGGACATATTTGGAATTGAAATTGTTAACATCATCATTTAGTGTTGCATTATTAATCTGAAAACTTTTCAATGTAATCACTTTTGATAAAGATGTTAAGAGAAATGACTTTAAAGGCAATATTAAAATAAACCAATCGCGATTTTATTTTTTCTTTACGTAATATGTATATTTACATTTAAGTAAAATAGATTTTAATTTAATTGAATAAGAAGCAATTCATTAAGAAGATAGCAAAACATTGTCACTTATACATTTTACATTAATATCATTTCAGTGTAAGTTAATTTTATTAATGAGCTAAAATTGAATTTAAAACTATTCCTGTATTTAAAGACAATATTTCAATTAGATATATTGTTGAATGTGGAAGAATAATAGCTAAAATATATGTTTCTTTTATTTTTTAATGATTTGTTTTCATATACTTTACAAGAATGTAAACTGTTAAATTTAATAATAACATATAAAGCTTAAGTAATGTACTGAGGTGTATTCTAGAATTTATAAAAATAAACAAAGAGTTATTTGGTTTTCTTCATTTTTTAAACATACTCTTAAAGTATGTTTTCATAAGTTATTATAATATCAATTTAGAAGAACACACAATAAAATAATATACATTTCAGGCAGATTTTAAGCATCAGAAAACATTTTTCTGTGCAATTTATCAATACTTTTATATTTATATTGTTGTACAGAATCCCATTTCTTTATAAACAAAGGGTAATTTGCAACCATTGTTGCACTCTATAGGTATCTAGGTCTAAATAGTAGATATTTACTGAAAAATCCGATTCCCATGTTTCTCTCTTATTACATCCATATTTCTTGAAATAATATCTAAATAAGAAATAAAGTTTTAATGATTTATGATAATTTAACTTTTATCAATTTCTCATAGTATTATGCATATTTAAATATTTTGTGTAACTTCAATATTCTCTTTGAAACTATCCAATTCATCCTTGAGTAAAAATTACGCTTCTTTTATTGTCTTCGTGAGAACAACTTTAAACTGGTCACTATTAAACAAATTCTGAAATTTTGAACCCATTAGTGCTGATTCTTTTATTTTCGTTTATTTTTATTGGTGAGAACATGGTTTTATTGGTCTCAAATAAGTAAAAATGTGTTACCTCAACTAAACAAATATTTGAATTCCAATTAGATATGAAATGGTGCAAGTAATTTGTCCACAATTACTGCGGTGGTTAACTATAATGTTAAATTGGTTAACATTGTTTTAATACAGGATTTCAGAGATTTTTCTGGTGATCAATTTTGCACAAAAATTTGTTTATCTTTTTTCCAGATATTCCATTTGAAGTAAACTAAGAATGCTTTTTATGCTCTTTTTGCATTTTCAAAACAACAGAAATAACTTACAAATCAACACAAGTTTGGTATTCAAAATCATCATACTTTAACATAAGTAATACATTCTTCAAGGTATCACTATTCCATTCTTGATACATGTCCTGCAAGAATGGAATTATAATTGTTTACAATAAGAAGAAGTTTTATCGTTCTACACAAGTATTTCTTGAAAGATCACCTTAGAAATCGATAAAACAAGATGGCCACCTTCTGATTTATGACACAGGTATAAAAATACCATACCATTTGTAAGAGCCTTTTCCGCAAAACTATCATAGTTTTGTGAAAAAGGTAACATTATTACTTTTTTCAAAAAAAACTATTGACGCCTTTATGTCTATAACGTCAACGCCGTATGAAAATAGGTATACCATTACATATTTCACTTTTGAGACCTTGATATTTTGGAGTTTTTATTACAGGAAAAAAAATCCCCCATGATTGAATGGACTATTCAATTACCTTGTGTTATCGTTTCTTAGAATTTTCTCTAATAAATTATAATCCATGTCTATTTCACATTCATGATTACATGATGCAAAAGTCATATGAATATCATCATCAACTTAAAGATACTTAAATATGGCTGCAATATAGAATACAAATTTCTATGATGTTTTGACTTGTGGAATTGATATTTTGGGAAAGTGAACACGGTTCTTGTTCTTATAATTAATTCACTTTCCCTTTGAAATTGTAGGAAATAGTATTTTTTTTATAAGATTTCGAGTTCTGTGAATATCTGTGATATGACAAAATGAATCAAAGTCTCTTTCCTTTGATCCCTTCCTGAATCAGGTAGAGCTGTAAGAGTCTAGAGCTTATGGCATATACTGTCCGCCAATTTCACATCCAAAACAATGTTTATAAGCGAAATTTTAATTAAAAAAAATAATACCTCTGTGATTAATACTCACTACTTTACCACAAATATAACAAAAAAATATCATTAGAATAAAATACATATGAGGGGTTATTAAGGTGTCCATTCATCTGTTAATACTATGCGAACAAATGATCAATATTTATTCAACATGAACGATAAAATCTTTATTACTTCACATTGTTAGATGAAATTCACTTTATTAGTACCTATGTTTATTCCAACACTCATTTTCAGAGTCATAAGTCTATACAAAAAGGCAATAAAATGCAGTAAAAGAATATATTTAAATACATATATCTCAAACATGGAAACCGAATTAATTTTTTTATAAATATTTTCCAAATTACTGAAGATTTGATTATTAAAATTGAATGACATTCCCAAGGAAAATTTCTCAATTAAAAGTTTCAAGGAAATAACATTGTTAACTTTAGTGATTTCAAAATCCTAAATTTTTTTTGGAGATTTCGAAATACAACGTTGTATATATATATTACTGTCTTTTAAAATCAGAAAATTTATTTAATTGTAAGTTATAACATAAGCATGTTTCCACAGTTATAAATATTAACATTATCAATTGCGTATTTGGTATATTAAAATATCTATATGAATACTTATTACATGTGTGTATAGGATGCACATTACTACTTAAAAAATTAAGACAAATATTGCTCTTACTCATTTATTTATATAAGTTTTGATGTGTACAAATAATAATAAATAATTGTGAAAATTATTCATAAGAAATTGAGTTAACATTTATTTATATATTTATATACATATTATTTTAATAAATATTAATTCAAAATTAATGATTTTTCTTTTCTCTTTGATTATTTGATGAACTTTTTTCTCGTTGATTATTTGATGATTTTTGATGAATTTATATTTAACTGTCTCAAAAATGTGTTATTTTGAATGTATATGAAACCAAATATTTTTAATTATAGTGGAATATAGAAAGATTTGATAGAAATAAGCTGGACATTTTTGCTTATTTTGTTTTAATAGTGCATTGTATTTTTGTTATTTTTAAGAAATTATTAACAAAAATGTATGACTAAATATAAATATTAGGTTGGGGAAAAAGTTATCCATTATTTTTTCGGTAGACGTCTGTAGTGGTCGCTATCTCGTGAGGTATCTATCAAACAATTTCAGATTTATGCTCGTTGGAAAGGTGACATTTGACACTAAAATATTCTCTTGCGGTTTTATGTTTGATTAATTCAGTTCTGAGTACAAGGTTTTAAAAATAGAAGACAACAAACAGAAAATTCGATACATTTTAGTTTTTCTTTTATAATGGCGAAAATGCTAACCAGGTGGCTAAAATTGTAAAAGGTGTTTATCGTCCTATATATGACTGTAACAACCAGTTACGCACAATTTTGGTTTCGTCGATTCCGTTTGGGTATTTGCATGCTAAAGATGCACCTCGCATGGATACAACATCGTCGAGAATGTCTATAAAATATCAAAAATTATCAAACTTGACAGCATGTCAGCAGTCGTAGCTTCGCACAAGACCTTAAAATCTACATGAAAACTGTTTTAAACCTTTTTACAAAGCGAATCTGAAAGAAGTTACAAAAAGTTCACGTAAAAATAATGGATTTCTTTATACCCAACTTTATATATGGAAATCTTGCTTTTATGCATATTCCTTGTATCCTGATTTTATATTTTAATCCAATCAATTTTAATAATTTCGTTTAGGCATAGAGTTTCTATCATTTAGGCATAGAGTAAACTAGTTAGGCGTTTTTCGCAGAGGAAACATTACTCTATTCCATCATAATCACTCTTTTCATATCTTTCGATGGTATGTTATGTTGCCGAATCATGTGTTCCAATGAGTCCCATAAATGTTCAATGGGATTTATGCTCTGAGATTGTGGAGAAGTATGCATTTGCTTTTTAATGTTATACAACAGCCAGATCTTTATGTTGTGGGCAGTGTGTTTTAGATTATTGTCTTGTTGAAACCAAAAGTCATCGATAAGGTTCAAACCTTGTGCAATCTGCTTCAAATTTTGCTTTAATATATTTAGATATCCTATTTGATCTAAAGTGGAGTCTATAAAAGTTTATCGACTTATTATATTTGCTGCCATCCATCCCCAAATCATTAAGCCACCTCTACCATGTTTAACTGCAGACACTAGATTTTACTTCTCAAAAGCCCTGTCTTGTTTTCTCCCGACAAGTTTACGTCATTTGATGCCAAAAATACAAAGCTTGCTTTCATCAGATGGTTACTTTTCCCAATTTCCTTATTACTTTTTCTCCAAAATCAGAAGATTTATTGACATACTCAGTGGCAAAATTTAAACGTTTTTGCTTCTGGCTTTCTGCACTCTAAAAAAAAACACTGTTATTTTACAGCAAAAAGTGCTGGCAATTTGGGCGCCAGTATAATCTGCTGTAAATTTACAGCATATCCGTAAAATTTTTACAGCATATTTAACTGTAATTTTTACAGCATATTTTGCTGTAATTTTACAGCACTTTTTGCTGTAATTTTTACAGCATTTTTTGCTGTAATTTTTACAGCACTTTTTGCTGTAATTTTACAGCACTTTTTGCTGTAATTTTTATAGCATTTTTTGCTGTAATTTTTACAACACTTTTTACTATGCATTTTACTTCAACCTTTTCAGAACCTATTTTAAAACCTATTGCTATTTACAGCTATCATCAGGTTTTCATAATTTTTTTTCTATTTTCATTCTCCCCTCCACTTTGTTTTAGTTCTCATGAAACATTTATTTAGGAGTTCTTTTTTATGTAAGAAAATTTTTGAATGAAATGTAGATTATTTTTCTCATGACAAGAAAATCCAATTCATCCCTTTTCTCATTAAATAAGTGCATTCATGTCCTCTTGAAACTCTTTATATATTATGGATGCAGGAAGATTTATATGATAGCATAATTATTTTCAAGACCTTTTTTATTTAACTATTTTTTAGAATCAAGCAATTTAAAATATATACTTTCATTTTACAAATATTTTTTGCATATGCAATTTGATGAATATTTAAAGATAAATGTATAATGAGTCCAGACACAATGTTTAATTACAATGATTATTATTTAAATAATTTCCAATTGATGTATATAAAATATTTCTTTCATATTCTATCAAATGTTAACATATTTAATGTTTAAATACAAAAACCCTTTCTGTTTCTTGACCAGTTTTATTGAATTTCTTGTAGAATTAAAATTCATTGAAACGTATTATTGTTATATTTTTATTTTAATCAAGAGTTTAAAATACACAATAACCAACTTTCTTATTATGTGCTAAGTAATTTAACAAATATTAATTGAAATATGAAGCAATTTGTAATTCAATATATGTAGCATAAAGAATATAAATGTTACATTGCAGAAGATATCATTTTTCAGAACATTCTGTTATTAATTATTTAACTTTCAATACCATACACGATGATTAGTTATTTAGACTTAACACCCCAAAGTCGTAATTTTAAATGTAGGTTGAAATTTTTATAATGAATTTTTAAGAAATAAAGAAAGAATAGTTATATTGGATAAGATATAAAACTAAACATAAAATCAATTTTATATTTACCTACGATTTTATAGACTAATGATAGAATAAAACCTTCAAAAAATTCCATTTTACTAAAAATACGAAGGGCAATTAGTTAACTATATGGTATTTCAATTATATTGTACAGACAATAAAAATTACTTTTTGATATTAATTAGATTTTTTTTAATTTTTTTTTTTTAACTTTTTTTCCATTATAATAAAAGCAAATAAAAATTCTGAGGAAATAAAAAGTTTCTATTTAATAATTGACAACACACAAACAATAGCAAAAAACTTTTTTTGTTTATTTATCCTACATTTTAATCATAACCATTCAAAATTAGACAAACTATTTAAGAGATAATACGCGTGCTTGAACACCATCTTTGACAGATTTTTTAGATTTGGTCCCTCAAGAGGGGTTAATGTTGAATAAGCACCTGAAATACAAAAAATAGAAATTAGACACATGAACAGCTAAATTAAAATTAAATATCATTAAGATTTATTAAAATTATTTAGTTTTCTTCAGAATCGCTGTTTTTCAAAAACAGACAGATTTGTTTTTAAAAACAATTAAAAAATAATTTCGTATAATATGAAGCAGTTTCATGAAATATAAATTATTCTGATATCATTAAAATGTATCTAAATATAAATATACCTTTGAATGAATTCCATTGTTCCAAATAGTTCTTCCGGATATTTGATATTAAATGCATATTAAATACATTCAAATCTTCATTTACTACGATTCCATCAATTAATATTATATATTTTGTTGATGAAAATATATCACAACCTAGAAACAATAAATTTAAAATAAATGTTATTTTACTTGTTTAAATAACTGCACTTGCATCTTGTAATTATTTTCAAGTAATAAATAAAATTAAATCTCTAAAGAAAGTGAAAATATATAGAAAGTCAAAATAATTATATGTCATATCTTTCACAAATCGTATATGAATCATTATTCAAATTATCTAAATCATGTTTTAATTCTGAGAAAGAAATTGAAAAAATATTAGAATAATCGAGTGTTTCTAAATATAAGAATACCATGTGTTTTAAATTATCTTAGTTTTTGTATAATATAATACGTTTTACAAAATACATAGAATAGCTTCTGCAATGATTAATTTAATAAAGAAAATTATCATAATTTTGTGCATCAGTGTTTGGATACTTAAATATCCTCTTCGTATATTTCCATATTTATAGCAAAAATTTAAAACTTTATAAGTAGAGCGACTGACGTAATGGTCATAACAACAAGCCATTGAACACTAAATAAAACTGCTTTAAATGAAACAACAATTGCTAAATGCATTTAAAAGCTCATAATTCTTTATTTTAAAAATATTTTCTTTTCTTCATTCAATACAGCGTAATAGATAGCTAAACATCTGAAAATAAATTATATAACATCTAAAAACACTTTGCATTTTGGTTTCTCTTGTAGGACATCACAATGAAGGAAAAGGAAAAACTTTAAAAAAATCCGCCACACAACAGATTTGCTTGCAAAAATTTAACGCCTACTCCAGTTTTCAAATGTGCCTGGAATTGACATCAAAAGACTTTAGCCAGCATAGTACTACTATTAATAGTTATTATGCGATTTTTTAAGACTTTCTTTACAAATCTTACACCTCCTTTGTAATTTTTTAATCTCCAAAAACATCTACATATTTAAAAATTTTTATTTTTTTTTTAAAAATTGCAACTATGTTAGAAGGTAACATTTAATGTGCACCATGTTTACTATAATACTTAATTACCATACGTATACAATAGTATTAGAAAAAATGTTGAGCACAAAATATTTTAAATAAATTAGGTAAAAACAAATTAGAAAGCTTTCACTCATGTACTTCTGCTTCTTAATTATAGTTCTTTGTTCTTTAATTTTTTTATTCTAGGAATTTACCATATTTAATAAAAGAATTCTAAAAAAATATAAAACATATAATTCTATTTCTTTGGAAATTGAAATTCGATAATCAAGTAATTTTTATAACAATCAAAACGCTTAGATAAAATATTATAATAATTTCTAAGAAGTTTTTATGATTAAAATATCAATCAGCTATATTAACAAACTAGTACAAAACATTCTAAATTTTAATAAACTAGTAAAAATATATTGACACTTTATTCAAATTTCTTTGTATAAATTGAGCTTCGAATTTTCTGAAATATTCAATCAAATTTATACGAATTTATATCAATAAAAGTAAACTAATATTTTGTATAATAAATAATAAGAAAATTGTACTTTACCTTATATTTGGTGATTCAGTTACAAAGGAAATTCAAACCTTTCAAAATTCTAAACACAAGCAACATATATAATTTCACGGAAACGAATGCAAATGAAAATAAATAATGGCGTCGTTTTAGAATAAAAGCAAACGATAATCCCACCAATTTGAAGCGCATGCGCAGTTACAAGCGATTTTCTCTCTCTGAATTTTACAGTAAAATTTACTGTAATCTTCAATGTTCTTGTTACAGCCATTTAAATAACAGTGATTTTTACTGTATTTCTTCCGTTTTTTTTAACAGTGTGCGAACTATACGGCCATGATATCCAGTTTTTTAATAGTATTTTTCGTATTGTATCTTCATGAAAAGATTTTTTAAACCTTTCTCTAATATCAATTACTATTAGAGATTCAGTAATCTTTGGATTTAAACGTACGGATTTCAGAATGTATCTCATTTCTTGTAAAGATCAGCTTAGATAACAATCACTCCAAGGCTTTGAAAAGGCAGATTTCAATGACTTATAATTATTAATCAATCTTTGGATATAAGAATGAGTTCTTCTAATTAACTTGCCAGTTGCTTGAAGAGTTTTACCTTCATTTAGTCTTCAGATGATTTTCCTTTCGTCCGGAACAATCTCTTTTCATTTAGAATCCATTTTAACTGTATTTGTTTGCTAGTACTAATGTATCATGACAACCAAAGGTAGATTTTTTTTATTTTATTTGTTGTATTACCACAAGAGATAAAATTAATAAGTGGTAAAAAATAAATGAAGACAATATATTTCATTTCATACAAGCTCACGGAGGCTAAAAAAATGAAGATTAATTTCCAAATATCTTTGTAATTTGTAACTGTACGCAGACTTTTCCTAATAACTTTTTGCGTAATTTTTAATTATTATTATAACTTTGAAACAATGTGCGTTATCACCCTGAAATCGCTATTGATAGTTAAGGAATTGTGAAAAAATACTTTATATAAAAATTAAATTAATGTTGACAACATAATGTACTTTTATACTCTTTAGAATGTTTACTGTGTGTTTGTACGCAGACTTTTTCTGGCAAGTGTATATATATATATATATATATATATATATATATATATATATATATATATATATATATATATAAATGGAGAGGAATTTTACAAACTGTAGGAAATGTAAAATACCTTTGTTTCCCAAACACATATAGTTTATGATAAATTTGACTCTAATTTTTGGCTCCATTCAATTTGATTCATACTAAATTATTTTCTCTAAATTTAATTAAAGCTTTTAAAAGTTTATATTCAATAGATTTTAGTTAAACAATAAATTTTTTTCGTTTTTATTTTAAAATTTGTTGAAGACGAAATACTTGACAATTATTCAGGAATTAATTTTGTTTATCAGAGTAAAAATTTTTTGCCCTATTTAACGAATATAAAAAGATAAGTTCTGAAATCAGTAAGATAACTTTCATTATGTGTTACAGTGAGAATGAATCAGCCAAATGTGAAATAAATCATATCAGAAAAGTAGGTCATCATTATTAATGGGATTGTCTGTGTTACCTTGCTTTGTTTTGCAAAAATTGAACTGAAAGAACATGTGAAAAGAGAAAATTAATATTGAAATTTTCTCAATTTTTTTATAAAATCTTTACAGAATAAAGACATTTAAAATATTTATTAACTAAAATTATAAACTATTTATTTAAAATTGGGACTTCTTTTGGAGATGAAATTATTTCAGATTATTATGTGAAAAAAATTAATTTTGAAATTAAATTCTTTGGAAATGATTTACAAAAATAAAATTTAGTATTCCAATAAATTTGATGGCAATTCATTTCAAAGTTTTCACAAGACAAGTTATTGAAATAATCCAAAGAATATTTTCCTTTATATTGTCATAAAAATATTTTATTTAAACACAATGTAATTAATTACATTTATATTTGGTTATTTAAATTCACAATTAGATTTAATTCATAGAAAAGAAAATGTATAAAATTCTTTCTGAATTAAATCAAATCCTTTTGATTTTACTCACACATAAAATTTTCCATTTTATTCATACTATTACTGTTAATTAAATGAAAGATGAGCTAATTAATTTACCATTTTTAAGCTTAAGCCAAAATGAAAAGAATTTAAAATCTGGTAAAATAACCTAGTTATTTTTTTCAAAAGATGGATATATTAGTTGAAAATCTTATTTCCATTGTATAAAATTAGTTTCTAATTGCATTATTTCGAACGTTAAAATATGATTAGTTTTTGCTTTCTTTTAATTGTAGTGGATTAAGAATAAATGAAAATAATAAATTTTTAATCTTGAATTCTTTTGTCTTTCATTCTTATTAATAGATGTTTAAAAAGACTTTATTGCATTTACATTGACTAAAGATCTTTTATTATATGCATTTATGATGGATATTATTTTAGAAGTTTAAGAGTAAATTTTCCTAAACAAAAGTAAAGAAATAATTGTAATTAATGTTTATTTATAAACTACATTTAAATGTATAAGTGTTTTAAATTGTATTTGGTTAAAAATAATAAGATCGAATTTTGATTTGATATAGAATTGTAGTTTTCAATATGCATTCCTTTCCTTAAAACAAGAACTCCTACAATACAGGCATAATGAAGTATAATTTGGATAATCAATTGAGTTTTGTATTGTTTTGGAAGCATTGTAATTTAATTTTCATTATGTGTTAATTATTGGTGACTTAAAGGCTTTTCTCTGTTTCTTCACGTCTATTCTTATTACTTTGCGGTGATACATTTAAAAGTTTTTTCCATTCTACCTCAGAGTCTCTGGAGTTGAATCTCGTGGTAAAAGCAATTAAAAAGAGTCATTAAACTTCTTTTAATTTTTTCCAAATTGTCTCCAGAAGTGTGCCTAGTTTAATAATCTAAAATATTATCATTAATAAATTTAAAGATTAAAAATGTTTAGTTTAACTTCACTCAAACCAATCTTTCAGTTTCTTTCATAGCCAACAAATTGCTAATATTATGAATAATTGTTAAAAATAGTCAAAAGTTCGTGAAAGAAAATCCTAGTTTGTAGTTATTTTATATTTATAGCAAAACCAAAGTTTATAATATAATATAGTTTTAAACCATAAACTGTTGGGTTCACTGGCATACTTTCCTGTACCTAGCAAAGAGTTGGGCTTTATTACCAGTTTGGTGGAAGCTCTTGGGCGTGAGCCTTTAAAATTTAGATGCAAGGGACAAGCAAAAAGCAACTAATACTTGACTAGTCCCTTCCCCAGAGGTATCATTTCACTTGGAGGACATTGTGACCATGACTTACT
>JAPDSC010148625.1:142908-154230 GCA_026290005.1 Latrodectus geometricus
TCCTGTACCTAGCAAAGAGTTGGACTTTATTACTAGTTTGGTGGAAGTTCTTGGGCGTAAGCCTTTAAAATTTCTATGCAGGAAACAAGCAGAAGACAACCAACACTTGACTTAGCTCATCCCAAGAGGTATCATTTCACTTGGAGGACATTGAGACCACCACTTACTTAACCTGTTACAGCTACCTTACGTGAAAACGACAGGTCTTCTGTAAAGTCAGAATTCGAATTGACTATTTTTCAGCAATAAGATTGACGTCCCAATCAACCAAACTACCGAAGCAGCTCCATTTCTTATGCAGTTTTATCAAGCTAGTTTTTACTTTTCTTATACACTGCTCTGCTGATGATTTAAGTAATTTTATAAGAAAAAGCTAAAAAATTAGCGGAAATAATAAAATTATCAACTCGCCCAAATAGAACAATAATTATATATAATGACATATACATAACTCTCACATGAATTATTCTTTTTACTCTGATGATTGATTTGGAAAGAACTAATAATGTTAAAATATTTAGAATCCAATCAAATATATAATCCTATTATGGTAGTGCGAGTGCTTGATATATCATAGCAGACAATGTAACAATAGATTAAAAGCTTCTTTAACCGAGCTGGTAGCCGAATGCCTTTAGTTCAACAGTTGGTGGGTTCGAATTTAAATTTGGGTTTGGGTGTTTGTAGTGGTTCGGTAACCACTTTAAGCTGTAGGTCTCCGTCAAATTAGTATTCGCGTGCAAAAACATGACCATTGAGTGACAAACAAACCAAACCAAATTAGGAACTACTGCAAGTCTCTTTAATATATAACGTATAATATTACCTCTGGTAGTACTTTTCAATGATAGCTGGCTGCTTTCACGTAAAGACGGTAACTCAGAAAAAATTCCAATGTACTTACCCCAACAGATGTGGATGGAAAAAAATAAACGCAACTCCTACATCTCGTTATTCTATAGTGGTAGAGATCATTTATACGCTCTTTTTCACTGAAGAGTGCCATGTTACTTCAGAACCATGTTGAGACTTGAAGTGAAAGTTTTGAGAAGGAATCAATTCATGTAATTCTCTTTCATTTCCATTCATACTCCAGTGGTGTTAAAGGAAGTTTGGGTAGACCATGTTAATATAATTGACAACTCTTGAATTCAAAATTATAAATCATAGTGTTTGTATTTCTAAACCATATCCTAGTTAATGTATAAAAGCCCATCATGCACTTTTAGTGCAATGTAAATATGTTAATTAAAAATATTAAATCATCATCAAGATTTGCTTTTAAATTAGCATTTATGGTCTGATGTTAATGAAAAATACTAACTTCAATTAAATATTATTATTTCAACTGCATGATCCGAAAATAATTTTTACCCCAATTAGGGATTTTAGTGATCATTGTTTTACTGAATCAGTAGAAAATCTTAAAGAAGACATTTATTTATTAAGATGCATACTTTGAGGTTTTTTAAAAATAACGTTTGTTTCAGCAGTGCAATTTTTCAAATTTATAATCCAAGCAATCTCACTTTTTATTTTAATATTAATATAACATACTCTGAATTTTGAATATTAAAGTATTTAAAAACTAAGCATAATATTGAGCTTTAATATTTCAACAGATTTTGAAGGGAAAGAGTATATTTTTATTGAGGGTATGCATACACTTAATTCATATATTAAGGCATATACAAAAATATTTGTTAGAAAATATGAATTTAATTTACGCTAACTTATGAACAAAATATACTTTTTTTTTTAACTATTAATTGCTTAAATCATGTAATTTTAATTTAGTCCTAAGATATTTGATGTAATAATTAAATTGTGCTAAATGAGAGACAGTACAGTGAAATATCATCCATTTGTTAAATAAAAACTTTAAGTGTGAAAATAATGTTATGTATGGTGTATATAATTATTACTGGATAAATATTTAAATAAAATAATAATTAATATCAAAAAAATAATTATTAAATAAAATAATAATTAATATTAAAACTTCAATGTTATTATTTAAACACAGAACAACATTACGGGTTTCATATTTCTGTCACACTTCAAGATATAAAAACGGACAACATTGAAAGTATGACATGAATTCTAATGTATCGAAATATGCATGCAGTTTCGGCTCAAATTTATTGTACGGTCACTCTTGGAGCAATTTTCCAAAGTTGACGATAAATAACATTTTCTGGCAACCCAACAAATTCTGACCAATCACAGATGAGGGATTCCAACCAATGAAAAATGGGGGATTCTGACAAAAGGTGAACCGACCAATGAAAAATGGAATATTCTGTTTATTTTCAGACCTTGCTTGTTAAAATTGGCGAGGTTGGTGAGATTTTCGCCAATTTTTTGAAAAAGTTGCCAAGAGCGACCGTACAATAAATTTTTACCGTTATTTCTATCTAGATAAAAAGGAACACTTAAAATAATTTCACAGTCGTTAGGAATAAATTGCGTAATAGATCAGTTAATGGTAAGTACTGGAGGTAGCATAAGTGGATGTACACACTCGCATATTATTCTAAATCGCAAAGGGGGGGGGGAATTATTCAGATGTATGCAGACTTGTCGCTGAGAGCTCATGTTGCACATTACAGTGCTTTCAATACTAATTCTCTTTTTAATGCATAAGAATGTGCTAGATCTCTTGTAACTCATCTTCTTAAGAAAGTGTTTCTATTTGAAAGAATATAGTGTTATGAAGTGCATAATATTCTGCCTGAAATTTCATGAAATGTATTTGCTATGCACTTGGCTAAGAAGTTGTTTCAAAATCAAAGTTTTATTTTATAATCTGTTTTTTGGAAACTGCAGTTTTAGGAGCAGAATAGTATACTTCAAAGTTTTATCGATAATCTCATCACATCCATTCAAAAAATATGTGTAATAATTTCAGACATTTGTCAATAATACTTGTCACAAAAAACATCATGCATAATTTCCAAATAATTTTTAGCATTTTATCACAAATTAAATTGTTTCTTGAAGCATCTTTTTGTGCTTCTTTATCATTCTAAAATTCCTATACAATTTTTTGCATGGAAATTTTGAGTCTCTTCAAAAGTACAATTTCAAAGATAATTGTTTCGCCTATACATTCCAGGTGGTTATAAAATAATACACGAATGTAACTTTATAATCACGATATCATGAGGGAACTTACAGCAACTAAATAAAGTTTGTTTAAGATATATTGAGGTATAATAGTATTATGAAAAATATTTAAACTACAACAGTTAATATTAAATTGACAATTTTTTCAAAGACAATACATACCTTTTATTGGAGTGTAAATATAACAAAACCTTTAAAATATATTAAAAAATCATGTATTAAATCTTATTTCCGAAAAATTCTTTCCTTCGATATTAAAGATACTGAAATACATAAAATTTGGCTTAGTGCTTGAAAACAAAAACTTGTAACTGATTTTTCGAATAATTATTCTTTCATGTATACATTTTTTATCCGAGTATCAATTTCACACTTTTACCTTAAGAAGAAAATAATACTCATTTGCAATAAAAGAGGAAACCATAAAAACTTAACGACATGGAAGCATTAAAATTTTCTTTTAAACATTTCTTTTCTCAATCATCCCATTACAAGATATTTTAAACGAGCTTTGCAATCATGTCGTTAGCTATTTTTCTTTTTTTTTTTTATCCTTTTTTTAACGTCGTGTGAAAAGTTCTATTACGAAAATAAATGACACTTGCATCCCACTAGCTTCGCTTTCATTGAAAATCACAATAAAAAAGTAACGGAAATTGGTTAAAAATGTAAAAGAAAAATTAATGGAAGTTCTTAACGATGGAGTGGAAACTTACATTTAAGAACAATTTTCTGAGCAAAATGATATTTTTAATTTTCTCGTTACAATTTTAAATGAATTAAATAGGTGATTCTGAAATTAAATACAATTAAAAATAAGCAAATATTTTATTTTTATAAAGTTTTCAACAAGTTATTGAAATCATTAAAATATTTTCTTTGCTGTAAAAGAGTGGATATTTTATTTCAATTTGAATTTAGATTTGGTGAATAAGAAAATACGCTGCTGAAAACAATTATAGGGCATTAAGTTTATCAGCTACACTTGAGGAATTATTCAGTTGATTGATATATTATATTGACATGCAAATTTGGCTATATGAGATAAGAATTAAATTTGTTTGGTCGAAGAAAAATGTGTTTCATTGAGCATTTAGGTAGAAAAGATCAAACACAATTTTTGCACGAAAAAACCAATAAATTGTTTTCCTTAAAAGAAAGTCATTTTTGGAAGGAGGTATAATTTCCTCGGACTTCCAGCAAAGTTGAACATCTTTGAGGCATCCAGTTAATGAGGCTATAAATGTAGGGCTAGGATATTCAAATGTACTCCTCCAGAAGAGCTCTTTTCAGTTCTTGGATAACTTGTGGGACTGGTAGGCATTCAGCAGCTCGTCTACTTAGAATCTCCAAAGAATGATTTACTGAATTTATGTCCGGAGAGAGAACAGACTGGCCATTCCATTTGTATTATTCCTAACTCCAAAAGGAAATCATTCACCAAGTTATCACGGTGTGGCCAGTAATTGTCGTCCATTAATATGAAGTCATCTTTAATTGCTACAGCGTAAGGATTTACAATAGGTCTGAGGATCTCATCCCTATATCGTCGACTGGTCAGAGCTCCATTACGAATGATATGGAGATTGGTTTCCCATCAATGGAGATATAAGGACAAACTATACTTTTTCTATGAATAAATCTATATTTTCGTGCATGAACGCAGGATTGTTTCTCGTGCCACATTCCCTTCAAATGAAAACACACCTTGTATAAGAATGAAGAGAAAAACGGGGCTCGTCAGAGAAAAGAATATTGTACCATTCAGTTCTCTAATTCACATGATTTATTTTCAGCTGTCTGTGGGCGACACTGTTCCTTGCTGTTAACATGACACACACTAGTGGTGGCATCCATTTTCCATGTTTAAAAGCTATTAACATTAAATAATGGTCTTCATTGGGGATTGTTGCACGTCTACGACCTTGCCCCGATCATTCCCCTACATTTCAAGTCTCCGAAAAACGATTCGAGATCCTAGAAATCACACATTGAGAAACTCCAACGGCTTCTGATACTTCCTATTGTGTACGGTCCCCTTTTAACCGATAAACAACTTCCCAAGCTTCTGATTTGGTTAAAGGGCTTTGTTGAGGCATCGCACTCATCAAGATAATGCTTTAATTGAATGTTGATTATTTTTTACCACTTTATCTGACATTGAAATGAAAGCCAAATCTTATTCACTGCCAAAAAGTGTTATCTTTAAAGTCATACTCAAAACTTGCAAATTGTAAAGTTTGAAAATGAGAAAAACTTATGATTATGACTCTTTTATTCCATTTTATAGAAAAAATAAAAAAATGTTTATACCGTTATTTTACAAAACACTTACAGCAAGTTGTTTTGAAGTTAATTGTTTGAACAACTTTAAATGAAAACTTCCTTTCATAATAAATAAACTAATTATGCCACTGTTTTTTTTATAACTGTTTATTGCAGTTGTTTTTTTATATTTGAATTATAATCTTATTTTTCATTATATTTATTTTCATATTTTACATACATTATACTTATAATTTTCGTTTACGATTTCAAATGATTACTTTATAAAAGCCATCCATGAAATTGTAAATGTTTAAATTTGCAGCAATAAATGGTTTGCGATGGAGAATGTAACTTGATACAAATATAACATCATCTTTTATTTACTATCTTTTGTTTGTTTCAAATTATTTTTTTTTTAAACTAATTCTGTAATTTAAATAGAGTTTTGTTTTTATATTATATAAATAGTAAAACAATCATTAATAACTATTTTGCATAATAAACAATTATAAAATGATCTTCATTGAAAATATATCCAAAATTAATGTATCAAAACAAATATATATATAAATACCAAAAGAAATATATACATAAATTGTTAGACTTATCATCTTTTAGGTAATTATTCATTTGATAATAGTTGTCATCCTTTTAATTTTCCATGTAAATATTTTAAGTTCTATTCTTAAGAGGAAAAATTTATTTTGGATTTCTACTCGTATACATATAAATTAATTTTTTTTTTATAAATATTTAATATTTATTTAACATTTATATAATAAATATTAATTAATCTTTGTTAAAGGAAAATAGTGTACCAAATTGATTTAATTAGCTCAATGAGCATCGTAGTCTGAATCTAATGCAAAAATAATCATGGAAGATAAAAAAAATAACAAATGTTTAATACTTTAATTAGAATATCCAAAATTAATTTTTTAAAAAAGAATGACTACTAATATATTAAATGTTTTTCCTAGAATAAAAGCTGATAGTTAATTTATAAAGAAATAAATATTATGTAGTTAATAGTTCCACACATTTGATAAAATTAAGGATGTGTAATTTGATATTTTTTAATATTTTACGTAAATAATATAATGTACTAAATACATTAATATTAAGAAAATCATTAATTTGATTATATTGAAATTTTTAGTATTATTTTAAATGATATGAAAATAAATGAGTTGAAAAAATATTTTTTAATCATGTATGTAATATTCTGCATACAATTTGATTAATTAATTGCAAATAATTAAATACAAAAATATAGAGAAACGTGAACCCAAACCTATAGTTTTTCATGTTTATTTAATTCACTTATTAAAATTGTATAAAATATCATCAAATAAAAATGTCTTCTACTAGACGAAATTCTGCTTTAGAAGTTCAACACCAATTACCACATTTTTAAATTTTCGTTCGAAAAAGAAGCAATTATTTAAAAAATAAATTATGATATTTAACTAATACAAATACTAATTTTTATTAAATATATTCCATCAATTGTTTCATTTTATCATTCGCAAATTTGATCATTTTTTTCTCAAAGTGATAGATTTGTTAAATGATATGTATAATGACGAAATTGACTCGAAGGCAATTTAATATAAAACAAGCATGTCAAATGTTTGTGTCAGTTGCTTTCAAGAATGTTTAATGATCTTGCCTTTCTCTTAAAACTGCTTAGGAAAACATAGTTTGATAAATGTCAATTAAAAGTCTAAAGGATTTGCTTTGAGACAAGCTAAGTGAAAAGGAACTACAGTAGGAGAGAGAACTACAAAATGTTCTTGAATACAAGTGGAAAGAGGTTCTCATTAGTAGAGTGCGTGCATTGTTCTAATGGAACACAAGTATTTATTCTTTTTCTCATTAAAAATCTTCAGTCTCCAATTTTATCTTTGGCTCTTATATTTTGTTTTCAGAGTTCTCTTTGAAACATGCATACTTCAATACAATAATTGGCGATTTCGATAATGACAATGGCATTTATAACGAATAGCATTTTTGGCAAAGAACATGTCATAGCATGTGGAACGGAAAATATTTAAGAGATTCTGTATAGTGTTTAAGTACATAAACTTAATAAGATATTTTAAAGCACTTAAAACAAACATTGTGGAATAAACGTGTTTAGTAAAATGCTTAACTTATATATTCAAGAAACCTGAATCACAGTTCCTAATTCTAGTTTCTTTATAATGTTATTATACTTTTGCCATTAAAAATATTTTTTACTAAGAGGAATGGAATAAATTTTAGAAATATCAATATTACATATCTTTTTAATATATAATATGCTAAGTTTCTCAACTTTTTCCATATTTTTAATCTATCCAGCTAGATATGATTTTCCGAGAAATAAAGAAAGAAATGTCTAGCTTCTTACTTGAATGTGAAAAGAATATAAGAATGTGGGGTAGTTTTTCGTATTAAAACATTTTCTTTTTAACTCAGGATTAATTTTAGATAATTTTAATATTGGACAATTCTGTTTATTGAGTTACATTTATATTAATAATTTTTTAGAACAAAAATAAAATATTTTTCATTATCCATACACTTGTGATATAGTATTTTAAGTTGAAATTAAGCTTAATTTTTTAATTAACTACTCTAATTAAAAATTTCACAGTTGTTTGTTGGAATCAATTTATAAAGTTTATTTAGAAATTTATGTTTTTTGGAATGGAAATTATCACAAAGTCATGAACCAACCCTCTCTACAACTATAATTTTAATTGCAAATTAATTTAACATTGAAAAATGGTATTTTAAGGTTTGTAAAGTTATAAACGAGAACTATTTTAAGTAATAAATAATTACAGGTAACTTCTTTTGCTTCCTAAGTCTCAATGGTAATTCTGAGTAAAGTGCTTTCCAGGTATTCATTTGAATGGAAAGTTTAAATTTTATATCTATATGAACAAACAATCTATTAATTGCAGTTCAAAGAGTTTATTTCGATATCATGTTTTGAATTCATTTTTCATCTTTTGATTGCATTTTTAAACATAAGTTAATTCTCCAAGAAATAAAATTTAAATTGGGTTTCCAATTACAGCAAATATATTTGCTTTATATATGGAATAAAATGTGTAGACTCATAAATGAAGATAGGTTACCTTTAGAATGGAATGAAAATAAATAAATTATTATTTAAACTATTTTCAAGTTACTTGATCAATAATTTAAAAATAAAAAGTATAATTGAAAAATTAATGCAATTTAGAGTAAATTCAATATTTAAATCAAGTGAAATTTGTCCTTCGCAAAAGAGAAATTAGGCTATTTAAAAAATAGCAAAATAAAAATAAACATAATTTGCGATGAATACAATAAAAAAGTATTAATTTAGTGCTCCAATTTAGAACTCCATATTTGCTCGTTAGTATCAATTTATATATATATATATATATATATATATATGTGTGTGTGTGTGTGTGTGTGTGTGTGTGTGTGTGTGTATGTATGATAAAAATTTTATTTATCGGAACACTCACTATTAATAAATGAAAAGTTTAACTGGACCACAAGAACTTGAAAAAAAATTTGTCACAGTTTTAATAGATCAACTTTTACTAATCCCTTGTCTTTTGCTATATACTTTATTTGTAATTTGCATTTGTGTGCGTGAGATATGATTGCATTGCACTTCTTTATTGTAATATTTAAATAAAAGTGTATGCTGTGTATGGAAAAATTATAGGATCGCTAAGAAATAATGAAATGATAGAGCTAAAAATAATATTGTTAATTTAAAATGTTTTCTTAATTATTGTCAGAAGGAATAAGATGCTCAAAAATAGGATAAATATGCTGCATTTTGCTCACATAAAATGATTATTACTTCTACAAGATTTAACTATATCAGATTTTATTTTTTTGCTCTACATACATTTATTTAATTAAATTTTGAAAACATGAAATTAATACTAAGTATTCATATAAAAAGTTCAGAATGGAATTCGTTAATCCTACATCTATCAAAAATGTTTTTATCGATCAATGACAAAAATCAAACATATTTTCATCTATCAAATAAAAAAATGCTTGTATTCCCACATTATTTTTTCATTATTATTATTATTTTGGTGAAAATGCGCTTTAGGTCCCGTACTCTGCCAACTTGGCGAAAGTGTGCTGTGGGTCCCGTACTTGGCGGGTTTTCAAAAACGTTGTTGCCATGGCGATAATGGAATATGATTTTTAACTAATCAGCAACCAATGAAAATGACCGATTTTTCAAACTGAAACTAATTAACGACCAATGAAAATGCTAAAAGAAAAAAACCAATTAATGAGCATGCGCGAAAAAACGCAAATTATTTCCTACGGAGGCTGCCATAAAGAGCTCATTGGGTATAAAAACGTCCGGTTTACCACGCTTGGTGCATTTATCGCCAAGTTGGCTGAGTAGGGGACCTAAAGCGCAGATTAACGATTATTTTTCTAAGAATAGTGATGATTATTTTTCATACCATTTGTATATTCATGTTTCATGATTTCTTCTTCATGCATGATGTCATGCATGACGTGAATTGTTGGTGAAATTAAAGATGAGAAAAAAAATATTTATCTAAACGCAACTTTTCCTGTCTCATTGAATTACTTAACTGTCAGAAAACGATGAACTTTGAAACAGAAACGGTTATCTTATGGCTTTATATTGGAAATAATCCAGAAAATATTTTTTTCTGGGATAGAGTCAGATGAAAATTATTTCTGTTGCTGTCATACTGAAGTAATACTCTTCTGAATGATTTTCACGTTTCTTCCATTCGTTCGATTTGTTGTATGCTATATAAAATCGAATGTTTTGCATTATTATCCGTTTTTTCGTTTTTATCCTAATAGTTATCAATGATGCGAAAAAATATTTTTTTTTGTTTTTCTTCGTGATTTCGGCATTAATATTTTCAAATTAAAAATTAATTTAAAAAAGATGTGATAAAATCTTTTATACTGTAAGATAACCTTAATATTCCAATTTTATTTATACTTTTCTTTTCATTACGTTCTCGTAACTTTCTTATTTTTAAAATAAAGTGAGTAAAATATGTTTTTATATATACAGACACTTATACTTTAAATAAATGAAAAAGATAAGCAATTATATTTTGAAGAATAAATGCAGTTTAAAAATAATTAAAACGCCATGAAATTTGATATATTTTTGTCATTATAAATGAAAAATGTGTAAGTTGAAATCTGCTTTTTATTAGAAGCAATGGTTTCCATTTTCAATAATTGAAAAGTACTTATGGGATTTCATTTTTTGCTTTAAACTTTTCTCAAATAGAGTATCGATTCTGTCAAATTCCTCAGCTTTAAAGGCAATTTGGTTTATATTAATGAATCATGAGTTTTAAAGCCAAATTGAAATTTTTTATTTAACGACGAAAAATGTTTCTTTTATCTATCTTTGAATAAAATGTGTTTTTAAAATACAAATGAATTCATTTTATTAAAATGTTTAGTAAAATAAGGAAATTATTTTTTTGAAATTTTTAAGTCAATTAGAATATAGTAAATTATTTTTAATTACATTAATAAATTTTTAAATTAAAGTTACTTTAAATATTTTAATTAAAACTTTAAAAGTAGTGATGCTTGTCGAATAGTTATGAAAAGTTTCAATGTTCATATTTCCCATTAAAAATGCTAAAAAGTCTTATAGAATAAACTGACAAACAGTGAAAAATAATCCTGTCCAGAAACTTATTTATTGTAATATGCGATTGCATATATAAAATCTTTATTTCAGTTTTATTTCTGACAATTTTGAGTTAAACAATGATGATAATATTTCTTTCCTAAATTTGAAAAACACACGTACTTCCTAATTTGCTTAACATTTCAAGACTAAATGTTTACTTCATTTCCCTCCAAATAGCAGTAGGATGATCATTTATGTAG